>LQNK01001062.1:51087-88677 GCA_001586405.1 Phoebis sennae
TATACGTGAAAAGTCTGTAAATATTTATTACTAGCGAGCCAATGAAGAATAGACAGACAGAGCATTTATAATATTTGCAGAGATTGATTACTATAACGCTCAAAAAATTACTTCAAAAGACTTTACCTAATTTTTGGAACAATCTCAGCTCACTCACAAAACTTAATCTATATAAAAGATCCTCTAAAAGACAAGATAGCCAAATACTCAAATGATCTTAAATATATTTCTATTAATTTCTTCCTATATTACGAGCTACTTAAACTTGAGTACTATGTTTTCATTAAAAATAGTATTTTTTATTTTAAATTTAATCGGTACTATTATCGAAACTATTTCAATAGTTGGGTTATCTCTATCTCTTTCTAGACTATCCCTAAGTTTTTGTATGACGTGACAAATCATGGACTAATGAATTCGTTGCCCATTCCGCGGTCCTGTAGGAATGTGGCTCCGTTTATTTTTAACCGACCGAATCGATGTTGCGACTATCTTTTGATTTTGATCTTGGTTCTTGGAGGTTCTCAAAGTTTAATATACCTTTTAAATAGGTAGGGTTATTGGATAGTGAAAGATTAAATATTAATTGCTTTATCAAAATAATATTGTAAATATGGAAGTATGAATGTTGTGAAATAACACCGCATCTATTGATTAGATTTTCATGAAATTTTGTATACAGATAGGCTAATACGCAACTATTACTTATTTTTTTAATGTTATAGCAAGGAAGTGGGGCATACAATTCACCTGATGTTAAGTGACAGGGGCACGTAGATGAACATCTTAAGTATCGACGTGTCGCAGATGCCTTGCCGGCTTGAAGGAAGAGAGGATTAGTGATAGGAATTTGGGAGAGGAGTAGAACAGGACGGGAGATAAATGGGGGAATACAGGCCTTAATTCAGGGATTTGATTTTTTTTTTTGATGTACAGGCCTCGTTTTTTTTTATTTTATTTAAGGAACAACAACACTACATTGTGCACTTTTTATACTGTAAAAAAAAAAGAATTTAAGTGTTTTTGAGTAGGTATCCGTGTGCAGCTAGTATGTATTAAATATTTATGGATTTCATGGATTATATTACATATCATCACACTTTAATAGTCACGAATATTTCTTCCAATATTTGTGGTTCACCTGTTCGTAAATTATGGATAATGTGTCCTAAATTGCCTTTTTCGCCTTGAATCGAATTCGATTTCAATAAACGGTAATGTGACGACCATTTTTTGGTAGTTAAAGTCAGTGGTTGAGTTACTAATCTTTTATTTATATACCATAAATAAATCGTTGTTATATTCAAGTTTAATACGCTTCATGTTTCTAATTTCATGAATTCATACCATTTATGATAAAACAGAGAGCCTATGTTACATATATAGCCTATGTTACTCGTGGATAATGTAGCTTTCGAATGGTGAAAGAATTTTTAAAATCGGTCCAGTAGTTTTCGAGCCTGTGTTCGCGCACACTTGTGCACTATAATATCTCCTGCGCAGCTGGCTAGTCTCTGTTGAGATTGGCCACCATGGCCGAAATCGGTCAGGGGAGCTATTATTATTACCACCAAACAAAAAATTTTTCCTCTTTATAACATTAGACATACATTTTAAAACATCGAAAAATACCCAATTTAATTTAAAAGAATACCAAAGTTTGAGATCATTAATGGCGCCAACCGGCCGATTCTCATTAATAAATCAGAGAGCGGCATCTTAAGATTACCGAGCAAGTTGAGCACGGGTCCTTTCTCCAAATCCTACAGCTTCTATTCACGGTGGTTAGTTCTAAACGATGTATACGGTTTTAAACGCGGTGACGTTTGTAATACTATCCATGTTAAGGGTTCTTTTGTTGTGTTAATTAATTTTGGAGATTGGAATATTGTTGGGTTGTACTAGCGGTGGCACATGGTTTCACCCGCGTAACTTTTGTTCGCGTGGCAAATCCGGGATTTAGAGTAGCCTATATGTTACTCTGAACCCCTATATGTTTATTAATTTTCATCATAATCGGTTCTGTAGTTTTTACGTGAAAGAATAACAAACACACATACATACTTTTATTATTACAAATTTTCGAATTTATGTTAGTAGGATTAATTTTAAATGAATTGGCTTGGATTAATTTTAAATGATTAACGATAAACCTAACCAGGTTTATCGTTATTAGAGTATTGTCATTTGTTATCGAATGTTGGTCTTTTCTCGAAATATTGTAGCGGTTACGTGTGTAACTTAATCCTTGTAAGGGACTGTTGTGTTCTTTTTGGCGTGTTAATTAATTTTGGATATGATACAATTGTACTTTTTTTGGTTAATTGTGGGATATTGGTTACATATTTAATAGTATTACATTTTCATTTGTTTTCAAGGTTTTCCTTTAATTTAAAGTAATTATAGTAAAATATCTATGTATCTTTCAAAAACAATGACGTCTGTAACATTCTAAGGTACCATTGTGTTCCTTTTGTCGTGTTAACTAATATAAGCTTATTTAGTTATTTTAGTTTATTTGT
The DNA here is from genome assembly GCA_001586405.1 of Phoebis sennae. Lineage (NCBI taxonomy): Eukaryota > Metazoa > Arthropoda > Insecta > Lepidoptera > Pieridae > Phoebis > Phoebis sennae. The sequence continues at coordinate 53,610 of LQNK01001062.1, forward strand.
TTCGTTTTTTTACATGTGTTCGAGGTTTCTTTTAATTCGTTGTCAGAAGTCTTACAAAACTGATGTATGTCGTGATTATTTGCATAATCCCATTTTCTACTAGGTTTAATGCTCATACTGTCATTGTAGTGCTGATAGCACGCAAGACAGACAATACCGACGTATGACGTAATATTTATTTTATAATTTGGTGTTTTTGTGATCAAAGATAAAAATAATTCTTTAATTTTTGTTTAATTCTTTGAAAGAAATTTTGTTTTTTGTTTTATTCGATAATCAGAGACCATTACAAAATTTCAGCCTTACTGACATTTTCTAGTTACTTAATAGACAAATTAAGATTTTTTGATTACTTTAGAATATATAATAAAAGATCAATTTGACTACTATTAATCAAAGTTTATTATATTAAAATTTTAAATTATTTTTATGTCCTTTATGATATATCTCAAACCTCACCCTTATCCGAGTTTACACAACAACAAAAAACATCATCAACACGTCAACAAAATTACCAACAGCATCGTTAGAGAAAGATGTTCCCAAAGCAATTCTGATAGTTTGATAGTATCATAAACGGTTACCAAAGGGAGCTTGTAAACCACACCGCTGATAACTTTTATAGGACGTATTTGATTGACATTCTATCTTTTTCTAGTCGGCTTCATTTAAAGGAACTGAGACGTTAAGGGGTTTTAAGGTTTGGTTGAAGATAATGTTGATTGTATTGATGTGTTGGGAACGTATTAAGTGGATAGTAAGTCATGTAAAATTGGAGTTAGATACTTAATTTTGCTTTCATATCTATTTATTATATATACTGATGACCCGCTTGGTGCAGTGGTTCAGCAATGGTCTATTGCGCCGGAGGGTGTGGGTTCGATCCCCGCGAGTAGAAAATATTTTTGAATTTGAATATTTTTGAATCTATATTATGTATTGTTAGTAACATTTGTTTACAGTAACTGAAATGTCAATGTCATGATAGTATAAAACAGTGGTGCCATCTATATAATTGATTATTGAGTATTATTTTGTATTTAGTCTTGAATGATTAAGTATTAAATGTATTAGTCAACTTTGTATAATATCTAATATTGTTATTAATAATTATTGGAAATGGACATTAACTAAATTGACATTTACCCTCTCTTGAATATTGTGTTATTGACTATTATAAAATAGGTTGTAAGTATTGTATTCCTGGCAGACTGATACGAAACATTGGATAATAAACATGTACGTGCAAGTGATGTGTATCATTGGAAACAATTCCTAACAGTATGTATTTAAAAAAAAAGTATGTTTAAGTATGTCTATCAGTAATAATCTATTAAAGAAACCCAATATATGTGAAACGAAAATATCACCGTATTTGTGATATTAAGGATTTTGTAGTTTTTTAAATCTGTTGACTTGCCTGAGGTTTTAATTTACTGTGGCTGTAATTCTTATTAGGATTCTTTTTTTTTCTACGTAATTTTTATGAGTTGCTTTAAGCGCATTGCGTATTCATAATAATATTAGACAACGGAAGAAAATCAAATATTTCAAGTTTAGTATTGAGTAAAATTTTGAAGTCAAAGTTTTATAGAAAAAAGATATTGCAAGATGAATCGGATTTAAGACTTATTTCGATGTTCAAGAAAAAGTTATTTTTTGTATGAAAAATAATATGAAAAGTTAATATAACTTCATAGGTAGGTTAGGCATGTAATTTTACTTACATCTTATCTACTTATACTTATCATAAACGGTTAGCAAAAGAAGCTTGTTAGCCACACCGTCTTTTTCTTATCGACTTAGTTTCAAAAAGCCTATTAAGTAAATTGGTCATGGCGTATGAATAATTTGGAAGCAACTAAATGATATTCTTTATTCCTTTTTTATATAAAATAAAATTAATAATTATGATAGTTACTTACTAATATTATAAATGTGAAAGTAAGTCTGTGTGCCCGTCTCTTCTTCACGGCTAAACCACTGAACCGATTTAGATGAAATTTTGTACAGGGGTTGTTTCAAACCTGAGAAAGGACAAACGATAGATAGATAGTGTAGATTTTTAGCGGGAGATATAGTATTAAAAGCACGACATTATTTTGTAAATTTCCTAGATGTTTCAGTCAGTCATGAACAATAGGACTGTTATGTAACCATGACAATAACTATACCTATGATTATATTGTAATTAATTTATAAAGAAAAAAAAAACATTGAAAGCTTCATAAAATTAAACACACATCGTTAGATACGAATAAAAACGTGACACCTTAACATTTACTATTTTTTCGAAGTATCTTAAGAGAGGAACTTTCTGGAATAGTAATACTAACTGGATAAGTTATTCAAAACACATGGAACTAAATTGTACTACGGTGAAAATATGAAGGCTTGGAAGGCTAGTTCCAGAAGGTTCACAAAACGAAGACGTGTCTGCACTCTGCGCTCATGAGATGTGGAATGAGATTCCTCATTCCACCAAGTTCTCACAAAATTAAGACGTGTCTCCACACTCATCGACATTTGAATTGTTAGCTTACCATTATGACGTTGGGTGGTCTCGCTAAGTAGGAAGCGATGCGGTCAATTACTAGTTGACTGGACCAATTAATAGGTCAAACGGAGTGCTCTGAGAATTGCGCGGGGTATTGCGCATTTTGAAATCGAGACTTTGATGTGGAACGCCTTTTTGCAGAGAGGTCTGAGTCGAGATCGCCTCGATCGTTTGCATGTTTGTATGTTTGGAAGTATGGATGTTTGTATGTCTGTAAGGAAACTATGACAATAATTTGTGTATTGTTTAGTCGATCTTAAATTTCTTTGTCAAAAGGTAATGTCGAGTACGAAGATAAGCAAAATTGTTGGGAGATATGGGGCGTCATGGAGGAATGTTTCTCCGAGGATATCTGGAGTATGGTTTATCTGATTTTGATAAAATTTTGTACGCAAATAGCATAGATATAGAAAAAAAATATTGGCTTTAAATATGAGCAAATTCGAGGGGTAACGCAGATGAAGGAGGGAAGGTTTAAATAGGGGGTTTTCATATAAATATAGCAAGTGTGGTATCAAATGAAAGGTCATGATTTATACATTACAACGTGAGGTCTATTTCGGGGCGAGCCACTAATTTATGTAGGAAAATGCTTCTTCGGACAGTCTAAGAGTTGTATCGACTGAAACCCCACGAATGTCATTCACGTCAACTTACCCTGCGAAATAATTATAGTTAAATGGGTCAAACAGACTGTTCTGAGAATAATTACGTGAGGTATTACGAGCTTTGAAATGGAGACTTTGAGAAATACTTACATCGAAATGAGGATTAACAAACTTAAGCTGCAGGGTGTAATAGTGCACAAGTGTATCCAAATTTAAGCCACTCTCTATAAGGTACAATTGCTACCCAGTCAAATTGTACCACTGTTTATGAACCGTCATGGAATTTATTCAGACAGAAGGGATATAAAAACAATTTGTAAGAGAAAAAAAGCAGCAACAGGAAAAAGGTTTTTCCAACATTTATTTGACAAAATATTGAATCGTTACAATCGAAACGTTTTTCACATCACAAGATTACCAACAAATAACACTAATACCACCTAAGATTACAATTCCAATAAAATCTAAAGCCTGCAGCATTGCGGACTGTCAAACGCCGTTGGGTCACAGTTCACCCCCGAATGTCCGGGCCACTCCACCCCCTGCCTCCTTGCAGTGACCCGTGCTAGAAGGTACTACGCAAACTCGAATGGAATTTTCTCGAAGGTATGTCAGAAACAGATGTCAGACAATATGTGGTCCAATTAAGTATCAGAATGTCAAAAGACATAGATGCAGGATGCTTTTATTCAAAGTGGGAGGTGTTCGCAAAAAGAGATCCGAGTGGAGAAGAAAAAGAGAGACCTTTGCCCAGCAGTGGTACACAAGAGGCTTAAAATACTTATAATAAATAATGTCATAAACAGGATGAGCTAGTGCTAGTCCGTCTTATTAGTATAAGATCTAATTCCTATAGCATTGTACTGTCAAACGCCGTTGGGTCACAGTTCACCCCCAAATGTCCGGGCCACTCCACCCCCTGCCTCCTTGCAGTGACCCGTGCTAGAAGGTACTACGCAAACTCGAATGGAATTATCTCGAAGGTATGTTATAAACAGGCTTAGCTATTAATCCATCTTATTGGTAAAAGATCTAATTCCTATAGCATTGTGATTTCAAACGCCGTTGGGTCACAGTTCACCCCCCCTTGCAGTGACCCGTGCTAGAAGGTACTACGCAAACTCGAATGGAATTATCTCGAAGGTAAGTCATAAACAGGATTAGCTATTAAACCATCTTATTAGTAAAAGATCTAATACCTATAGCATTGTGCTGTCAAACGCCGTTGAGTCGCAGTTCACCCCCAAATGTCCGGGCCACTCCACCCCCTGCCTCCTTGCAGTGACCCGTGCTAGAAGGTACTACGCAAACTCGAATGGAATTATCTCGAAGGTAAGTCATAAACAGGATTAGCTATTAAACCATCTTATTAGTAAAAGATCTAATTCCTATAGCATTGTGCTGTCAAACGCCGTTGGGTCACAGTTCACCCCCAAATGTCCGGGCCACTCCACCCCCTGCCTCCATGCAGTGACCCGTGCTAGAAGATACTACGCAAACTCGAATGGAATTATCTCGAAGGTAAGTCATAAACAGGATTAGCCAGCAATCCGTCTTATTATTAGTATAAAATCTAATTGCTATAGCATTGTACTGTCAAACGCCGTTGAGTCGCAGTTCACCCCCCTAGTAATCCATGTTATTAGTATAAGATCTTTAAGATAGATTCCTATAGCATTGTACTGTCAGACGCCGTTGGGTAACAGTGTCCCCTAAACGTACGGGCCTCTAGAACCTTCACGTGGGATGAGAGTTATCGACGTTAGAAGATACTATACAATCTCGATGACATGCTAACCTCTATCACAACTATCGAAAGTATTTCTTAATAGAATCTTTTCGAAGGTGAATCTAACGCTGTTGACTTACAATAAACCCCTAAATGTCTCGCCCGTTCCATCCCCTCATTCTTGCACTGAGTTGTGTTTAGAAATAACATCAAACTCAATGGTTTACGTAACCGTGTTACTCTCGAAGGTATTTCTTATTAGAATATTCCCGAAGGTGTGTCAAATACTGTTGAGTCATGTTTAGGCCACTTTATAGACTGTCTCCTTTGAGTTATGAGATTAATTCATTTTAATTCGATTGGGACTACCTCAAAACTGTGTATTATCAAATTATTAGTAATAAGATCTAAAGCCTAAATTGCGGATTTAGACTTCATATGTGCCATAAAAGGTCTTAAGATATAAAATCAATTTTCTCGTAACAGCCAAGGTGTGATGGCATTATATTCGGGTTTTCATTATAACATTTGAGGGAGTAAATGTCTCATGGCGACGGTGGTATGTGGAATTGGTACTCTAAAAAGAAATAATGGAATTGAGAAGCAATTATTTCTTTTTTGACTTTTCCATATTTGAAATAATCGGTGAGCCGCACAGGAGTGTCTTCGACACCAATCGCAACATGTGAGTTTTTCATCAAAATGTTTTATTTCAATCGAGTTCCCGTAGTAACGCTTGAGACAGGCAAGGTGTCATGGCGACGGTGAGAGGTGGAGTGGGTAACATAGCCTAATATAGAGGCTCTGCACACCCGATTGCCTTTAAGTGCCGACCCGACTTGAGCTTCAAATTAGCACTCGAAGTACCTTCATATCTTATATTTTGTTGGATTAAGAATGGGCAGAAATGTAAGGAAAAAAGTTAATTATAAATATAATGTCTTTCTGTTTACTGTAAAAATTGATTTTAGAAGTGAACTAAGAACTTATCACTACATAGTATAAAACAAGGTCGCTTTCTCTGTCCCTTTGTATGCTTAAATCTTTAAATCTACGCAACGGATTTTGATGCGAATTTTTTTTTTCAATAGATGGAGTGATATAAGAGAAAGGTTTATATGTATGATAACATCCATTAAATAGTGGAGAAATATCTACTGTTAATTTTGCGGTTTCTAATGTGATGTCGTTATCAATTTTTTTCCGCTTACATTGAAAACGTAGGCTGAACCCTACGAGATGCATCAAAATAATGTATTAATTTTTATGTAGAATGTTCGCAGCTTTTCTGTAGTGTATTTAGTACTAGAATTGCACCCGTGCGAAGCCGGGGCGGATCGCTAGTTCAACTATAACAGGAATTTATACCTAGTTGTTCAAATTAATTCTATCAGGAGAAATATCTAACACTCATATTTACAATACTATGAGTTCTCACAACGCACAGGGGAACATAGACCTATTCAGAGTCCATACATGAGTGGCGGTTTGCGACCTGGCATTTAAATTAAGTCTTCTTGGTTTTGTATTAAGGACTTATCATTTTAAACATTGAGAAATATCTTCGCATAGTATTACTACTTTACTTATACAAGTATTTTTGTGAATACAGGTGAAAATGATATAAGTATTAGTGGGGATTGAAGAGCTTCGATAATAAATTGGGTCAATAGCAGATAGTGTTTGCGTGGAGTTAAGGCGCAAGGGACCAATATAATCGTCCAAGAGCTAAGACCATTTTTTTAGGGAGGTGTATAATATATTTTAGGCAACATGCAATTTTTAGAATCTTGTAGTTTAATGTTTAAATAATAAACAAAAGTCAGACGATTGAGTCGGGGTTTAAATATTACCAGGCGTGTGTTAATGTATTCCATCGAGTTTTAATAAGGTATTATTTATATCTAAAGTAAAGTATTCTTGAAAAGACACTAGATCTTTTTGGTGGGACTTTTTGCCTGCCAGGTCTAAGTAACCCCGCTACTCACCAGGTCTACATTTCCATGTCGGGGTGTAATAGGACAGCCATCAGACAAGTTTCAGCTTGCCTCAAACACCTCCCCAAAAATGTTCTTAACTCTCAGCATATAAGAATAATTTATCAATCTTTCTTACAGTTTTAGTCATTCTTACAATATATTTTAAAGCTGGAAATATCAACGTAGTATTTTATGAATATGAGGTACTTTTAAATAGGAATAATTCGGGTAGTTCTATACTTTCATTTTAACATTCTATACTACTGAAGATCTATCGTTTTTACGTGATCGAGTTACAAACGTCCAAACACACGGAATTAAAATCAGATTTATTTTAACTACACTATTATTATAAATCTTACTAATATTTTAAATGCAAAAGTATCGTCGTCTGTCTCTGTTTCACGCATTAACCACTGAACCGACTTAGACGAATTTTGTATAAATATAAATTGAAACCCAAGAAAGGACATAGGATACGTTATTCCGGAAATCCTACGTGAACGGAAAATATACCTATGCAGGTGAATCAACGGGGCACAGCTAGTAAGATATAACATTGTAATTACACATAGTCGAGGTATCCTAGATATTTCTATTGAGTCTGCATGTAACCGACCGTGAATGCTTCGAATATCTATACGTTGATTATAGGACAAAGGGCGATACCGATAGTTTATATTAAACTAGCGGTCTGCTTCGAACTTTATTTAAATCAAATCAATTAATATTGACCTCGTTACCATCAAGGTACTGTAATCATACATTGTCTGTTTCTCTTAGCTAAATCACTGCGGTATTTTTGTTGATATATAATTATGGTTATAAGCAGTGTAGATAATTTCTGCTAATAATCATGAGGAAATTAATAAAACCATAGGTGTGTTACGATTGAAACATTAATTATTTTAATATACTTTAAGCTCAAAGAAAATACAAAGAACGTGTAATAGTAAAATTGAATATATTAGATGACGTCTAACTTATTAGGCGTTAAAATATTATCCATGCCACAACATGTTTTTTTTCTCTTATTTAAAAAGGGAAAAATTGCGTTAACGTAGACGTTGTTAAAAGATATCACCCGTGTGGCGACGGGTTAGAATACGTTGTACATCTCATTTCTACCCGTGGGTGTCGTAAGAGATGTCAGAGGGTAATTCTGCTGCATATCAGCATAAAAAAGTGGGAGCCGAGCATTGCACAATTGGGCCAAGCTCGCACTGTAGTAAGTACCATCCTCGAAGCGGAAGATCGGCGTGAAGCAGTGTACTGTGTTTTGTACGATGAGCGTGCGCCTGGAGACGTCTACTTCCATCATATTCCTCTCCCATCCTGTTCTATTCCTCTCCCAACATCCCATAGTTAATCCTCTCCTTATCCCCTATAAGGAGATGATTAATTAACACAATCGTTTCCCGCACTGAGTGAAAGAGCGCGATTTTATCTGCCGAATTAACGGGAAGTTACACAAGAGGGATCAATGACCACATCGCAGTGAACGTGTTAAATGATTCTTTAAATATTATGCATTTATCAGAAAGAATTAATTACACAACAAATAGAGACAATTCGAAACATTCAATGTCCGTCACCGGTCAAACTTAGCCGGCTTCATGAATAACCCCTCACTATCGATTTAACTACCCAATTAATGCCTTAAACCTCTTACAAACACCCTCCACCCCCTCCCACTAAAACAACATGGCGTCGGAATTGTCACCTATGCTTAGGCTTTTTAATTCGCCCACAGTGCGAACCTTACCACCTGGGAATAGAGTACAAACAAAATCATTGCACCTGACGACTTATTCTTGGTGCAATATTACCCCATTCTCCTCTACAAATTTGCCAAGGTAAATTCGACTTTAAGTGAACGCAGTAAGGTTTAAATTTGTTTGTTTTGAGGATAGTTTTAAAGTAAAGTTCTAATAAGTAATAGAGGCGTGACATTATCGCCCGCAGGGTTTGTGGAATTATGGATGAAGGGTTACCGCGGAAGGGTTAAGTGGAGTACTTAAGACCGCGATAGTTTTATTATTGATGTAAAAATGGCCGTCAACACGACATGTTTGTTAATGTGGATGTGTTAAAGTAGGTTTAAATACACGTGGAAGACACGTATACATTTTAATATTTTCTTTTAGCGCTATTATCAAATTTCTTAACTGGTTTTATGTTAATTTTAAAAAGTTTTTTGGAAGCTAAATTTTTAAGCTATATTTTTGTAAATCTTGATAATAATATGCTCACGGTTTCTTCCCCATAAATTCCGGTATAAAACCTATCTTCTCTTGGATTCTAACTATATTGGTACAAAATTTCATCCAAATCGGTTCTGTGGTTTAGGCGTGCAGAAGAGACAGACATACAAACAGAGATACTTTCGCAAGGTTAGATTTCTTTACTAAGGATTATGCACAGTTTTTTTCTTAAATTTATAAAATTACAGTTACTGCATAAAGTTAATAAATGCCTTATTACTTCACCTGAAATTAATAGCCTGTTAAAATAACACAGTAACGATAGTCGAGCAAAAATTATCTTAATCCAATGTATTTTTAATTTTTTAAACGAGTATCATTCAAAGAAACGCAGTATTTCTATCACATATAAAACTAATTGCAAATTATTTTAACATCTTTTTGATTCTTAATTAATTATTTTTTATAATATACCTTATTAGCTTCTGCTCGTGGCTTCATCGCGATAAATGTAGAATAAAAAGATCAATAAAGGATATTACCTCACCTAGATAATAGTTTACCTGTACCTATACGAAATTCCATCAAGATCCGTTCAATAGTTGCTTCGTGATTAACACATAAACAACCAAACATCCATACTTGTATTTGCAGGATTTCTCAATATTGCCCTGAAAGAAAGTATTTCTATATTGTCCTAACATTTATCAAACCCCAAAAAAATGTTTCAAAATTCTAAAAATCGTTTAAAATGCGTGTTCGGTGAAATGGTGGTTTTTAGCGAAGCACGCCGGTGGACAAAATAAAACAATACGTCTACACGACTAACCAATAATAAGGGTATTGTTTTTATACAAATACAATATTGAGTTTATAAATCGGATGAACTTGCATTGGACAGAGGTGGAATGGAAACGCAATATTTTTATTTATCTACAGTTTAAATTTATTATGACAAGTAAGCACTCTTGGTGTCAAAATGCATATGCAATGCAATATTGTGACGTGTATTATTTTTATCTTCCTTTTTGGTTACTATCAATCCTGCCTTAGTTATATTTCGGCAGCACCTGTTTTTCTTTTATGATTTTTACAAGTTAGACACATCAATCTATTTGTTTTACACCTATGAACAAAATACAAAAGTGATCTTCTTAATTTCTTATTAGGTATATTAATAGGTAGAGATTCTGTATAATAAATATATTAATGGTAGACATCTAAGACTGTTTTTGTGTAAAAAGCAGAGGTTGAAATGTCCATTTTTCTTGGCTGCTAGGGTAATTTAAGAAAAAAATATTTCCACCCGCGATTTTCCTCTAAAAATTGATGTAACGAGTAAAAAAGATTAAAATCGTTCTACCATAATTTAATAGCTATAGTATAGATTTATAGTTGCAAAAATACATATTTTAATTATTAATCGAAGAATTTGTAACAGCTCCATAGTTTTGTTGTCCACATATCGGACAACAAGAAAAGCGCGCGCGGCGGCGTCCGTGGCGCCAGTAGCGGCCATTTGTATTTATTTATTTATTTATTTATACGTCTGAGCGTATTCACGTATTTGTTAACATCCGAACATCGCGCTAGTGTTGGCGATTCTAATTCTTTAATTGTTTTGTTAAGAATAAGAAAGGGTAATATTTTGTTGTATATAGTTTAGAGTTTCGGCTATTCATACTTTTAAGAGATGATACTAATATTAAGGAATCTGATAGATTTACGGCCATTTTCAATATTATGTCTATCCCTTGTAATGCCTTGTATTGCTTACTAAAGTCAGACAAATCTATCTATTTGCACTTATTTTGACTTCGGTATCCTACTGATGGATAGTTTTTGCTATGACTTTGGTCTATCTAACGTCATAATGGTTACATAACAATGTATCCATAATAATATTTGATACATTATTACAAACGGCCGTTATAGACAGACTTGTAGACTTATAGTCTGTCTCTTCACGCCTAAACCATTGAGCCGATTTAGATGAAATTTTGTAGACATTCTTTGAAACTCGATTAAGGACATAAGAGGAGCTTTTAACTCGAAAATCCCACGAGAACGGGAGATATTCCCCGGTGAAACCACAGCGCATGGTTTTATACTATTATGCTACGGGAGCGAAGCCACGTGCAACAGCTAGTTACTTATAAAATAACTCGTTTATATCAAATTATTGTAATAATACTTATATGGATGAAGTGAAAACCACGTGTGTATATTATGTTTATAAAGAAATGAGTCTGAGTCAGCTGGTGATATGTGAACACCCGGAGTTCAGTTTTAGGAAAAACTTTACTTACACACCTCTAAATATAAAATACTATGATATGATTATGATTGCAATACTATGATAATAGTTTTCTCGTGTTTGTTGTAAGTTGTAACGCGAGTACTTTCCATATTGAATAAAAATACTTTTTAAAATAACCCAGGAAGGGCAAACCCACTCACCCGTGATCACGCTCGCCGTAATATCTTAGAAACGTCGTGTTAAACATATATATTTTGGGCGTGCCAAAGGAATGGACAAACATACATACGATTAAAAACTACCCTCCTTTCACGGTGTGTATAAAAACGCATCGAAACGTCGAAAAAAGCATACGCGGAAATCCGCAAGTGATCATCAGAATCCAAACATTAGAATACTAATATTATGGAAATAGACAGACATGAACATCCCCTATAATAATATACTATGGTTATGAAAGCATTGTTATGCTTTGATAATAGTATTCTCGTGTTTATTTGAACGCAGCTTTCCAAGTTGAATAAAAATACTTTTTAAAATAACCCAGGAAGGGCAAACCCAGTCACCCGTGATCACGCTCGCTGTAATATCTTAGAAACGTTGGGTTAATTTTTTTTTGCGCGTGCCAAAGGACTGCACAAACATACATACGATTAAAACTACCCTTCTGTCACAGTGTATATAAAAACGCATCGAAACGCCGAAAAAAGCATACGCGGAAATCCGCAAGTGATCATCAGAATCCAAACATTAGTTGTTCAAATCGTCCATTTTGCTATCGATCCGAAAAACGAGTTCCAAGTATGTAGCTCGAGTGGCTCGTGTCTTTGAAGTGCCGACAAAGACGCCGCACCCACGTGGTCAGATTATGCATATCGCATGAAGGATGTCGGAATTAGGAGAAATATGCGTGAATCTTTAGTATGCGAAGTGGGTTTTAACGGTTTTATTTCAACTTGTACTGAATCAATACAATTGATGGGTCGGATTCCTTCTACTAGATTGTGTGGTATTTGCTCTGTTTGTGGTCTTGAGGTGCCTAAGTAATTATATAGCTGCAGTTTGAGGGTGGAATAAAACGGTTTTTCTTAAAATTTCTAAATGAAATATACAATTATACTAAATCAAAACCTATAACTAGTCTGTTCGATGTTAGAACAGACTGTAGGAATCTAAAAGAATGTCGTCGCTTTACACACTGATATCACATCGACACTGCCTTGTCAGTGATATCACAGCCGTGGCCGTGGCCGTCCGTCTGCAGATGTGTAGAGGGGGCCTTAGACAGACACTCTATAATCAAACTAAGCGATTAGCCTATTACACCGTTGCGCTATACATACACGATCTTTCGTGAACATAATATAAGCTAAGGGTGTAAGATAAATCTTAATAAGATTATGAATGTTTGGATATTTGAGTGTCACGTCACGTGTTGTTGCGTCTCAACTATTGAACGGATATTGATGAAATTTTGTATACAGATAGGGTTAATATTTAACGAGAATTTAAATTATAATGTCCGGGTGTTTATCTATGCATGTATGTGTTTACAAAAAAAAGTATGTCTATCAGTTATCTAATTTCCATGGCAAGCTTTGCTTAGTGTGGGAATAGATTGCGTAGTGTTACATATCCTTAGATATTTATTTATTATTTATCTATTTATGTCTTTATAAACAAAGCGAATAGCAGGAATGCAATGCAATGAAAAATAAATCGTTTTAACAAAACGAATTGCTCTTTGCTGAAAATGCAATTTATTTAAATCATGGATATTTTTCGCTTCAAATCGGTTAAACGTTAAAGTTATACTCGTATATACACAAGATCACATGGAATAACGATCAACTAAATTGTTATGGTAAAACCTTGATTACTTCTAATAAGAACCGAGCAAAACTAAAACTAATAAAAACGGGCATAACTATAACTTATAAAATTAATAATTAAAACATTTTGTACGCATACAGGGTGGAACTTTGTAATGAAAATTTTACTCAAAAAATGATTTAAAGATTTCTGAAAATTCGCTTGCTACACCCGGGAAACCGACTACAATCTTTAAAAATTTACTTTTATTACATCGATTGGTTCTTCAGTAATAAGGATGACACCATATTTAAACTACCTTGCATGATAGAAATTTATTCGAAAATTTTCCGAAATCTTTGAATGCTTTTCTTGTTTTTCAAAAATAAGGCGATCATTTTTTTGAGTAAAATTTTCATTACAAATTTCCAACCTGTATACGTATAAAATGTCTTTCCTATCAAGAATAAAGAAATTTTTTCTTAAGAGTAAGATTGTCTATCTGCAGTATTAAGAGTACTTTCCCTCCCGGTGTAATTAGAAAATTCCTCCCTGTATATGCCTATAAAATATTATGTATGTGTTGATCGTTTATATGTCTAACTAAATCTTAATTTAATTTATATTGCAATGGTTATCTGACTGAAGATGGACTATAAAACTACTTAAAATCGTAAACTATTATATTTCTTTGCACGTGTAATTTCTGAAAATTTATGATTGTCTCAAAAGGTGTCTGTTACTTACTGAAGAATCGCTAGAATGGGGGTACAAATTATGAAAAATTTAAGAAAATATATTTTTTTTATGTTATAGCAGGCAACAGGGGCATGCGGTCCATCTGATGTTAAGTGACTGACCGCAGCCCATGAACATCTTCAACATCAAAGGTACGCAGATGCCTTGCCGGCTTGAAGGAAGGGAGGTGATAAGGAGGAGGAAATGATAAGTAGGGAGAGGTACAGAAAAGGACGGGAGAGGAATGGGATGGGAACACTGCTTCACGCCGGTCTTCTGCTGAGGAGTTGGTAATTACACCGGTGCGAACTTGGCCCAATTGTGCAATGCTCCCGATCGGCTCCCACTCTTAATTTTTTATCTTTTTTTTTAAACGAAAATTTACTTCGCACTTCTGTGTATTTCTAGGGTCGGATTGTCGCGTAGATACTGCGCTTAGGCTGGTTCTGCTAGCCCATAGACGTGGTAAACGCTTGTTGGGGTACATCAGTACCCCAAGGTATTTCCAATGTAATTTTAACATTAATTTATTTGTCTTTTTGGTTGACGTCGTTTTTATCTTACAGTAATTTTGCTCAAATTTCATGAAGAATGCGGTTACTCTACATTCATGTTCGATACGTAGGTACTTTTATTGGTATATGATGTAAAAAATTGTGTTTTCCGCAAAATTTCTGGTTTGCTGAATGTTTGGAGCTCGTCTTTTTTCAGGACGTATAAACGACAAATTTATTTTTAATTTCTGTTTTGTTTTCTTTCCTTTTTTGGGTTTTTATCCATTTTCAATTACATTTTTAGTTATTTCCGTCGTGAGTGAAAAAAAATATTTTGGTGCTATAAATACCATTAATCGAAAAATGCTACATAAAACAGCTAGTACTCTAGTAGGTACCTTATATTATGTTTCAATTTTAAGTCTAGAATCATACATAGCACATACTTAATAGCTTTTTACAATCCCAAAAATACGTTCCTAGATTGTAATAATTAGTCAGTGAACATTAAAGCAATATTAAAAAGCAAGGCCATAATTTTAATTACTATTCACAGATAACATCAGCACTAAGTTGTGGCATAGATAAAATATTTTTTAAGAACACCTACGTTATGGTGAGCGGGTGGTCGACGAGATATATCGCGTCCTGCTGCGTCCACACATGCCGCGCTGTCTAACTCCGATAAAATACCTTGTAAAGTGTATGAAGAACTAATAAAATTACAGTTTAAACAACATTCAAACAACGCATTCTAAGCCTTATATGTATCAGCATTTTGTCTCATTTTTAAATGACACTGACGCATCCTACTAACATTGCTGTAAAGAACTTATCTATATGAGTGTATTATTGAACGCAATGTATTTAATGTTAATTAGTATCATTGATTAGTGCAACATCGAGCGGCCACTCTTTTGATCTCACCTGCCATAAACTAATAAAATATGAAACGTATGAATCTCAGTAACGTTATCAATGGCCAAAAATCTATTAATATTGAAATAATGGCGCCATCGAGGAATGATCTGAAGCAAATTGAATCGTGGTCCTTCCAAAATTAAAAAAAGTAAACGAATGTTGGCGCCAACGCGCCCGCGATGTTCTTTATTTGAATGTCTGTTGGCATTCCTACGTTTTTTATTTTTCGAATATTGTATCAATGTTAACAAATATTTGAAATGCCTTTTTGCGTTAAATATACGAAGTTTAAGTTTTGAGTTTAGGTATATTTGACTATAACCAGTTTTAACGCGAATACTTTTCATATTCTATAAAATGTCTACATGAAAATCTAACCCGGCATTTTGAAAACATTTTCAATTATACGTACTAGTAGTTATCTTCAATGATGCAATACACAATTTGCTGCTGTATTTAATCCCTTCATAAATTGCAAATGGCGCCGACAGATGACAATTCTCAAATGGGTGCGTTCAGAAATTGTCGCGCATCGCTTGATTGAATTAAAGATTTACAAAAACGGAGATAATTCGGTCCTTTTATTGTTGTATTGGATTGGTTTAAGCTCCGCAAAAAATAATGCTTAGCCGGATATTTAAACATTCAAATGTTTGTTCGTCTGTAAATACGGTTAAAGATGTCCCTGCTCAATTTTGTCGTTTTGTGTCCTTAATACAGATTAGCGAATAATTGGTTTGAAGATGCAATTGAATATAAACGTCTGTATCGCCTGGTAAAGTTGTATCCTTAATAATTATTTATGACTTTTACCAAGCATGCTTTTAATTTCCTATAGCTATAAGTGAATCATATTACATATTTTGTATTTTACTAGTGTGTTTATTATCGGTGTATTTCATTAAAACTAATTGGTACCCAAGAAATTAACAGTATAAAAATATGTTTATTGCATATAAGTTTAGTTTCAATTAATAAATTTTAATGTTCCGATAGTTAAATATTAATAATCATATAGTTAAAAGTTCATAATCTTCCCTGCATGAATTACGTGGGAAATTATCTTAATTTGAAATTAGAATTCCGTCACACTGGCCAGTTCTATTGCACTACCGAAATGTCGTTACAATTTGTTTCGGCTCGTTGCGTTCGAAAAAAATCGAACTTTCGAGAGATTAATTTGTCATTTGTAAAGACCAGTTTTGCGGAGGAAAAAAACGGGTTTGCTCAATTTGTGTTTAGTTGAATGTAATGTACTTACCTGAATTGAACACCTGTTCGTTTCGACGGTAACATACACATCCGATACCGTTTCATTATGTTAATCTTAAATCTTGATTAAGTTATGAATAACATTTGTAAAGAACTTTATACTATTACATATACGGTTTATACGGTAATGCGATACAGTTATATACGGTTTAAAATAAAAATATATTATGCATCATCTACTAGGTACTAATATTATAAAGAGGAAAGATTTGATTTTTTGTTTGTTTGTTTGAATAGAGGCTTCGAATGTGCTGAACCGATTTGGATGAAAATTTGTACAGAGAAAGGACAAAGGATACCTTTTATCCCGAAAATCTTGCGGGAACAGATACGCGGAGTTTTAAAGCTGAAGGCTTTGCTTGTTTGACTGTGCAAATCTCAAGAACTTATGTTCCGATTTGAAGAAGACTATAGGAGTAATAACATGCTAATAATAATAATATGCTACGGGAGCGAAGCCGGGTGGAACAACTAAATTCATACATGATCGGTCCACCGAGCTTCTCTCCTTAAAAACCTATATTTTATTCGTTTTATTCATCGATTTTCGTTTTAATATGGGTGTCTACATCAGTTATGTGTTTTTCGCATGAATGAAATGTTTCTTAAAGAGTACCTTGTCCACGACTTTCCTTATGTTAAATTCGGTGTCTATAGATCAATGATCTTTATACGATATTTCATCAAAATGCGTTTAGTAGTTCCAGGGTTATGTAAATACAAACATCCAAACACACGATCATTATAATTTTCACGTTCAAAAAAGAGCTTTTTAAAGATTTTCAGATAAAATAATATAATAAATCGCTTTTAAAATCCTTTTTATTCACTGTGGACGTAATAATCACTAAACAATTAGGTTATAAAAGTATTGTAGTTATTTATTAATAATAAAAACTGAATATAAATTGGTTGACCGTTATTTATTAACTTTTGACTTCTATTCACATAAAAATAATCAAGCCATTTTCAGTAATCATAGTTTTACTTATTCTAATGTAGTTAGTGTCAAATTCATATTATATTCAAAGAACATTTTCATTATTATAACAATAATTTAGTGAATTTTCAGTAAAGTAACTAAGTATAAATAAGTGAGCAAAGATATAAAAGTATGTTACGTTACGTGGGTATCGCAAGACATCTCTCTGTTATTTGGACTTACTGAGGCGTACGCAGTTTTCAGCCTTTCTTTTATACATAGAGTAATTTACAACAGATGCTTTTTATTGAAAAAATAAGTGTTTTTATAAATGTGTATTTTTTTGATATATTGGTCCTAAGAATGGATTAAGGTAAATCAAAGATGGGGTACATTTAAAATATTCATGCTCGAAATGTCGGGCCCAAAATTTAATACTTTTAATGTGGAATTATTTCTAGTTAAGATGTTTCTTAGGATATATTGGGGGAAGATAATACGGGAAGTAATAAAAATTGGACATATTTAATACTTTATGTGGGTATCGCAAGACATGTGTCTGTTATTTGTAATTACTGAGGCGTACGCAGTTTCCAGCCTTTCTTTTATGTATAGAGTATTGCAACAGAGGCTTTTATATAATAAAAGCCTATGTTTTTCTGTTTTAAAAAGCTTTGATATTTTTTTATAATCGTACTCTATTTATTAAGTATTTTAACGAATAACTACTTTAGTTGCTTGGATGCAAAGATGAAAGTGAGATAGAGTGATCGTCAGGTGGTACTTGCAATTTCACAATTTATTGCGTTATCTCTCAGATGACTTACAACTAGGTATTTATAAAAGTATATTTTTGGAACAACATACAAAAAGAGTCATCACTACCGGTCATTAAGACTTTAACTACTATCTGTAAAAGTAGGTCACGACGCGATGAACGTTCTTACTGCTCCATAATTTATATCATTAAGTAGGCTCTACAATTGATTACTCTGTGGACGTCTGCGATGACGTCAGCAGTGAGGCACACGTTAGAGCCATCTTTAGCACGCTCTCTTGACCCGCTACTCAGAGAAATTGTTCGGAAAATCACACCACGATGACTTGAGCCTAGTTCCTATCTCTATTGTATAGTGCAGGAAATAGAGAATAGTGTAGATGGTAAAAATCTAGACACAAATAGATGTAAGATTGCCGAATCGTATGTACCTACTTAATTAAAATTTTATTTCAGATTTTCAACTACTCTAATCGCTTTTTTTATGTAGAATAGGCAGACATTTGACCGCTACCCCACCTGATGGAAAGTGGTGGTGAGATGTTATTCATGTCTGCCTAGAAGGTGCCTATTCACTTATCTCTTGAATCTTCTATAGCTTTATACACGTATTTAATAATAACTTATAATAATTAATCACCAAATAGAGCAAGTGTTCATTTTAGCTATTTCAATAACTTTTTAATTAATCTATATTATTAAACCAAAACCTACAGAAATTAAAAAAAAATAATTCAGTACTAATGAAATTGAAATTTACAAAATGACCGAACTATATTTACGACTATTTGAAATTGTTAACTATTTTTGGAGTTTAAACTATTTTAGGAATTGGAAATAATATCAGCTACGATAAATACTCAAAATATAATCGTCTGCAATAGACGCAAGGGCCTATGATGATGATGATCAAATACTCAAAATAAAATACATTCACTTTGTAGATTTTACATAAATTTACTTTAAATGTTCGAAAGTCGAAATATATCAGAGCAAAACTATGAATTTTTGCATAAATATGGCTTATTTTATAGTATTTTAAACTGTCTATCACATTCTGTAAGCAATACGTCGAGTTACCATTAACCCTATATATGAACTATAAACCTCCCTCTTGAATCACTCTATCTATTAAAAAAGCCGCATCAAAATCCGTTGTGTAGTTTTAAAGATATAAGCATACATATTCAGACAGACGCGCGAAGCGACTTTGCTTTATACTAGTGATTGTTTCAAATTAAGTCTTTATTTTCAATTTATTTTCATTCGCTTCCATACAAAAAAGTAACCTTCAGAATATCTTAGCATAACCTCATCATTGCCATTAAAACATCGATTAAACGGTAATAAAAATAATTAAAAGTCCACTTTGTCACACGATCGCGATAAGTGGATTTATGGGGGGAGCCAGGTGGAGAGATAAAGCCATTTCGCTTAACGTAGATTAGATCGCGGAAAAACATGCTACATATGTGTGGAACTGGAATTTTGTATATCGAATATTTAATGTATAGACTATAGAGTAAAGAGTTGGGTAGTTTTGAAGATCTAAGCATACATAAACACACACAGCGAACGTCTTTGTTTTATACTATGTAATGATATTCTAGGCTTTTTTTTAGACATGACTAGTGAAAAAACCCAACAAAAGTATTTTTGAGAATACTTCATGGCTATAAATAATACTCAGTTAAAATTTTTAGTTGCCACAAAACATTCTTAATGTATTTTTTACTTTTTGCTAAATCTTTTTGAACGTGTTAGGCTAATGTGAATTAAAGACCTCCAACTAAATCATCTATCTTAATTGTTTTTCTGTTCTTTAGATGAATATTTAAAAATTCCATGTTGCCTTAAATATAGTCTTTATAAAAAATCATATCTTTTAAATTTTCAGAGTTTATTTAGGTAAAGCCCCGCTGATTTAAGATCCATTTCAGCCGGCCAGGTCTACAGTTCCATTTTGGAGTATAATAGGAGATTTATCATACAAGTTTTCAGCATACCTCAAATGCCTACCCAAAACATGGTCCCAGCTCGAGTGATGGTCCGAGGACCATGATGAAGATATAAAAAAGTCGTATCCTTACTTATCGAGCGGTACAAGTACTAAGAAGAGTGTTTTCTTGTTTATAGACGTAGAAATAAGACGTGTTGATGTTGAGACCAATTTATGGCGTCTGGAAATGTAGAATCACTATGAGGGGGTGAAAACAAAGGCATAACCTGATAATGGGACATTTTATAAGCCTCAGAATCGATATTATAGCTGAATATACAACTTGCTAACATTGTGACTATTAAGTAAATTCTTATGTGTAGATGTGTTATAAGTTAATTTAAAAAAATAGAGTATTCTGTAAATCTATCATCATACAGATGATCATAGATTTATTGTTTTCTTCGGCATACCATATCTCTGTTTGCACAACTCGAAGAAAAATCTTTATTGTTCCAGTTCTATCTATCTATCTATCTATCTATCTATCTATCTATCTATCTATCTATCTATCTATGTAGATACATAGATAGATAGATAGTGAAGTTAGATAGATATCTATCTATCTAACTTCTCTTGCACTTTCAATAAATAACAAACGAAACAAGGTTACAACACTCGACGTTGAATATGACTAACAATATAAGCCTCATCTATTATTCGAATAAAACCAACGATTTCCAATCCGGATCGTCATTACCATTATTTTTCCTTAATGTCATTTCCCTTTCATAAGTCAAACTGTTGAACCTTAATTATCGTCTTCCTTAAGATCTTTGAGTTACTTTTAATAATCTTATGTAAACAAAGTAAAACTATAAACTTCACGTTTTGATAATGAAGAATAACCAATTACCCACCACCACCTATTACTTACTTTTAAACTATTATTGAAAATTTCAAACGCTTCCCATACTCTGTATACGAAAAAACAACGCCCAATAAAACGTTTGCATGCAGATAACAAACAACGTTACAACACTCGACATCGAATATTACAAACAATATAACCCCGTCTATTATCTGAGCAAAACAAACGCTTTCCAATCCGGGGTGTCATTACCATTCCCTCCTTCAATGTCATTACCATATCCCTTTCATAACCCAAGGGGGAACTGTTAAGCCTTAATTATCGTCTTCCTTAAGATCTTTGAGTTATCTTCAGTGTTAATCGTTTGTTTGAGTGGCCAGTGGGCTCGCAGTTTGAGGTAATCTTTGTAATTACAAGTGACGTATAATTCGGTACGATTGAAAAGTTTGTCTTAAAAAATCTTGTCTATTATATTACCTATAATATAATACTAACTTATTTACTTTTTAAAATGATGCATGATAGGTTCTGTTAATAAGGATTTCTGTCATTGGTTTTTGTTATTTTGTTATTCTGCTGTTTGTCTAACCTTAAAATGTACTCAGTGAAACATTTTAGGCATTTTCATGTATATTTAGCAAGTAAGAGTATATTTTTTGTAAATGTCTCTGTACTGTATCCAATAAAGAAAAAAAAAAGATTAATAAGGCAGTGTGAATATTACGTCTTGTTATTTTAAATCAAAGTAGAAAAACAATAAATCATAATCATTTTATCTCTCTATAATTTATAATAAATTCTCCACGTATTGGTAATGAATAATAACAATTTCTTATATTTAACAAAGATATTATTCCGAAATATTTCTTGAAACATTACAACGTGTAAATGCAAACAAAATTGTACTATGAAAGCCTACGAAATGCTAACAGTGAACATCTAAAAATGACAAAAAATATTATAAAAGATATCTCGTGAAGTGTACTTGATGTTCAATAGCGTTCACATTCGGTACAAAAGGCAGAGTTTCGTCCCACGTCGATTATCTACCTCGGCTTATATTTTATTCAACCGCCGCCCGACTCCGCTCGCTATTTTATTACACCTATTTTTATGTTTACTTTTCTTATTGTGGTAAAATCTAATGATTTTCAGTCGTAGATATGTACTGAAGTTAAACTTAATTGGTAAGGTTAAATATAAATTTCTTTCTCTCTTTCAATCTTTCTAGATAAGAGAAATAGTCAAGAAGAGATTATTACTAATGTTTGTAAGGTAACATTATTTTTTAAAATAATCAATTGGTAATGAAAAACCTAATCAAAACTGTAACAACAGTTTACAGTCTCTTTTGTCTTGTGAAATTCTTTTAAGTATAAAATACTTGTAATAGAATATGTTACTATTCCTTCGTATACATAACATAAATTGAAATAAACAGACACTTCTTTCAATAAACTTTTACTACAAAAGAGACACATTAAATTAATGATAATGTATTGAATATAACATATTTTAAATATAAATATAAATTAGCACTTATAAATAAACAAATTGATGCAATGAACTTGATCGAGCCTTGCTGGAACCCACTTAATTTTAGAGAATATTTTGTATAGAATATTAAATAACCCTAGGAATAAATCATGTAGACTTTATATTAACACACACACACACACACCTAAGCACACGAGCATCAACAAAGGGCCGATAGAATAATTTTTATATAAAGATATATTGTTAAGACACTATTTTTGTTACATTTTTTTTTAACTATTTTTAAGTTTTTTTTTCCTGTATTAGAGGTCAATTAGGAAAAGGACGAACTAGAACTCTCTCTCCCGCATACCATCCTAAGGAGCAAGGAGCGTCCGAAAATCAGCGCTGTTCGAGACGTCGTCGTTCTCGGATAGCACTAGCTGAGACGACTCCTTTTTGTCCCTCAAAAAACCATTTAGTTTTAAGTTTTGACTATTTCATTTTTTTTGTGTTATTTGATGGACAATAAAATTTTATTTTATTTTATTTTATATTTGAATAAAAGTGTTCCTGTGCTTACAAATAAGTTACAAGTACTAAAAGTTCCAAGAATTATAAATTAATTGTAAAATATAAGTAATTTAATTAGTGTTTCTCTCTTCCCCTTAATAACAATAGGGATTATTTTAAATTCACATTGTAATAGTTTAGAAGGGAAATAAAGAAAAACGATATTACAAGTTGAAATAACATTTTAGATAAATACATTTTACCTATATGATTATTGTGACTATTCACATAGATTTATTCTTTCGACTAGACGTTTTATGAACGTTTTTACAAATCAGCGTTTTTCGATAGAATAGAAAATAGTAAGGCTCATCAAATCTAATGTTTTTTTAGATTGCTTGGGGAGAGTGCATCTTGTAATTTGGACGTAAGATATTTTGTGAGCGAAGTAAGCAATTTCCAATATTTCATATTTTTTAATTTATTAGATGAAATGTCAATGTACGGCTTGATGTATTTTAGTCTTAAATTTTGAAATACATACTATTTTTCAAGTTGGATGAACCTGCACCCCGGTATGTAAAATTTGGTTAAAATCGGTTAAGTAGTAGAAGTCCATCGCGGGCAAACACTGTGACACGTAATTTAAATATATTAAGATAACAAATCTAAACGTTTTCTAGTTGTCTTCTTCGGAATGATGGGGAGTCTGGTACTATTTGTAAGAGTAAAAAGAATGAAAATGCTTGGGGAAAAGCCCTCTTAGATGTTTCACCGGTATGAATAACATTACCATTCCTTGTAAGCTTTAACTTTTGAAGACATTCTTAATAATAATATTATAAATGCGAAAGATTGTGAGGATGTATGTGTATGTATGTGTTTGTTCTCTCGCCAAAACTACTGAACCGATTACGATGAAACTTGGTATACATATAGGTAAGAGTTCAGAATAATATATAGGCAACTTATAATCCCAAAGTTGCCACGAGATCAGAAGTTACACGGGTGAAACCGCAGGGCGCGGCTACTTAACAATAATTTTGAGTATAAATATTCATACAAAACTCTGCGAGCGAAGCTACAAAGAATTACTTGTAGGTTAAATAAGTGACTTTTCCATAGCTTCGCCCACAAAACATCTATTCATTATACATTAATGCTTAACAACGTTCGATTTTCCTTTACCAGATCAATCCACCAATAATTATAATCCACATCGGACGGTTGAACTTAAAATATGTGGTCTATATCGGAATTCCCAATATCCGTAGTGGGAGGGGCCGGGGGGTTAGAGGCGATGTTTGCGGCGCCTGCAGCCAGCGCCCGAGATAAGCGACCGACGCCCGTCCTATGAAATTATAGCACCCTACTGAGGTGGCTCGCAGTGAAGTACGTTTCAGGTTTTCAGACAATTTCTTGTTCTCCAGTGGCTTTTTAAATGTGTATCCCACTTCTGATCGCATTTATAACTGATATTTGTAAGCTTGTTTTTTAAATTTGTCTTATAAAGGAAAGATCAAGACCGTCCTAAGAAATTATAGCACCCTATTGAGGTGGGTCGCAATGAAGTATGTTTCAGGTTTTCAGACAATTTTAGTTTTGCAGAGGTGTATCCCACTTCTCATCGAATTTATAAATGATATTTATGACTGTTTTTGATTGGGTCTTGGACCGTCCTATGAAATTATAGCACCCTACTGAGGTGGCTCGCAGTACGTTTCAGGTTTTCAGACAATTTCTCGTTCTGCAGCGGTTCTCTAAATGTGTATCCCACTTCTGATCGCATTAATAACTGATATTTGTAGGCCTGTTTTAAATTGGTCTTATAATTCAGAGAAGGACCAATAACCGTCCGATGAAATTTAAGCGCCTTACTGTACTTGTAGTAAAGTACCTTTCAGGTTTTCAGTCAATTTCTTGTCCTTCAGTAGTTCTCTAAATATGTATCCCACTTCAAATCGCATTTATAACTGATAATTATCATTTCTACGTGTCCTCATTTCTACCCGTGGGTGTGGTAAAAGGCGGCATTTCAAAGCCAAGCTGGTACCAGTGAATTTTACCACCCCCCAGCAAAAGATCGGTATGAAGCAGTATTGCACTGTGTTTCGTACGGCGAGCGGGGATCCGAAAACCTGTATTCCCATCCCATTCCTCTCCCATCCTGCTTTACTCCCCTCCCATTAATGATGGGAAATTCCCATCATTAATGCTCAACTTATCCCCTACCCGTCTTTGTAACCGGCAAAGTATCTACGACACTTTGATGTTTTAGATTTTCATGGACTGCACTCAGTTCCTTACCATCACGTAAGCTTCATGCTCTGCTTGCCTGCTGTAACAAAAAATATATAAAATAATATTGATAATCTATGTTGCTCGCGCTGTTGTATGTTTCAAGTTTTTTATCCACAATTGTATGTTGTTCTACTGACTGAAAAGTCGAGGGTTGGTGGTGCTCCCAGTAGTTCATCTCGTGTGTATCCCACTTCTGATATGTGAGTAATAAGTTATAATGATGATTTATTGTTATATAAATTATTCGCATGTATAAGTTTATCAATTTCAAAATAATAATTGAATATTTTATTGTTCAATCTTTTGATACAAACAATAATCACAATTTGTGTATTGTAAATTCATCCCACCTAATCAGACTTTAAAAATATGCACCAGTGCTTTTCAAAGAAGATATATTTTTCATTTTTACTTTTTCCTTTAAATTACGTAATCATTCAATATATTTTATTATGTTTGTCTTTACATCACGAGGAATATTATACGTAGATTCACATTTTTGAAATGCGAAATCAATAAAACACATCAAAGACGTAGACAAGAAAACGATGTCTACCATAAAATAAAACTGGACTATGCACAAAATAGACTAGAAGAGGGGAATCAGCCCTTACCTCGCAGTGGAGCAAAACTATCAAAATAATAATAAAACCCAAGAAATGGTACTGCACAGCGAGCCAGAGGGTGTCGGGGTCGAGTCTCCTCCGGGCCATTTGTCAGTGACAGGACGTCGCGAGCGGGTGGCCCCCCCAGATTCCTGCGTTTGTGGCTTGTGTGAACATTAGGGCTGCGTCTTGGATATCTTAGACGTAAATACTGATAATAAATAAATAAGTGGCTAAGGACCGTATACTTTGGCACTCTTTCGGGGAGACTAATGTCCAACAGTGGACGCGAAGGGACTGAATGGATGGATGGAAATACTGACAAGTCATTATTTTCGAAAAACTATAAAACTGGTCTCAGGACTAATATGCTTCCCTAATGAACTATAAGTCCTTAATTCTATACTAAGGCAAAACCAGAGAACTATATATATTTTCTAGTTATAAGATATATCAAACGTTAAGTGTTTTAGGAAGAACTATCAGTAATCGTTAGGCGATAAGACCGCCTTTTGTTAATATAGATTTTATAGTTATTCATAAATTATATAATCGTTCATGCATGTTATTTGTGTATAAACAAAAATGCATACCTTTAGTTTAATTAGATTTAATTGCATTAGGGCGCAATATTTGTTATAAGTTCATGTTAAAGTTACAGTGTATGTTATCATGACCGTAGTTTCAAAGCGTCATTTCAACTATAAAAATTAATCTAATCGCTCATAATAGCAGGTTTTATCTAGTTAGTAACAAGAGGCAGCCCTACCCGTACTCCACATGAACGCGTTTCTTGCGAATTACGAAAAATGTTCCACACAACTCTACGCCATCTCACGCGCGTTTGGGTGACAATTCGACTTTTTTGTTTACTCCATTTTACAGCATTTTTATATAAAATTCACAGTTTAATTGAGATAAAATTGTAACAAACTTATCTATACTAGAAGCTAGCGGAAAGGTTTCTTTGTTTGGACGCTTGAATCTTCGAAACTACCAGATCGTTTGTATTGTATCCGCGAGGGTGGCTAGTAATGTACTACAGGTTTCCCATAGACCTTATTCAGACACTAGTCTTTCACTACATTCCTACCAAGTTTAATAAGAAGTCCTGTTTCATTGCAATAAGGTTGTGAAAGATAATAAAAAAGATTATTATTTATTAAAAATTTCACCTGGTTCTGATAGGCAATATTGCACACCATACATATAATTTTCAAATTCACATTCAAATTTCAAATTCAAATATTTTATGTTATCAGTTAACAATACCTATAACTATGTACAAAGGGCGGCCTCATCGACAGCAATCTCTGCCAGGCAATTCTATGATACAAAATAATATTAAAATTTATAAGCTATGTATTACGTTTCTACGCGGATAAAACCCCGGGGCACAACTATTGTATTATAATTATTAAGCTTGGTAAGAACTGGATCTGTAATAAATAGCACATAGAAATATATAATTGTTCTTATGGAGGTTCTATTTTAGTCAAAATTGAAGTCTTTATACTTATAAAAGTTACTTCTTCTAAATTTAGTTCTTAATCTTCCTACATGGGTTGTTTGTATCTTTATTTTGTTTGTATTTTAGTGTTAGGTTAAAAATTTTGTGAGAAAATAAATACTTTTTGATCCGATTTGCTTTACATTTGTCTCTCTATGAGAACTCCAAAACATCTGATAATTTCTACATGAAAAATTCTTTGAGGCGATTTCAAACTTTTTCTTATTTTGCTTGCTTGTATAATTCGCAAATTTTACACTTAAATCATTGTCTTTTTGGTTAATAAACTTTTATTAGAATGAAAAATAAATAAACTTAAGGTAAGTGACAAACCATATCTAAATTCCAAAGCTCGTAGTGTACGTTAGCTATGCGTATCTATAGCATCTAGTATTAGAGGACACCTCAAACAAGCATTGTCCACGTAGACTGGGCCGCCCCCCTCCCGTCGAAATTGCCCCCTTGTGCCTTTATCTAGTAAGCGTGACTTACTGCCCGGATATTGAGGGACTTTCAAGGCACTTTTGATTAAATGTAAGGCTTTTCTTAGTTATTTTTGTGTTTTGTAAATTTGAGTTTCAGTTCGGTAATTTTTTTTTGCAAATTGCTTTTATGTAATTTTTATCAAAATTAAGCAGTTCTTCAAATGTATTTGTATTTAGTTAGGTAAGGTATTCTTATTTTACAAGTTTATTTAATGCGTTCTTTAATTTTTATTTTAAGCTGAATTTTATCTGAAATGCAGTTTGGAACCTCTGTGTCTTAATTTTTATGTCTAATTAAATATATTTCGCTAACTAATTCAATAATTAATTCTTAACAAAATATATTTTATAATAGTAATGGATAACTTTACCTCTAGTTGATACATTTTGATTGTTAACGATATACAAAGCGTATAACAAAATTAACATTGAAAGTCATAGCTACTTTTAGCTACAGTATATGGCATAGACAATCGTGTATAGTCTGTGGTCAAACGTCACCGCGCCTGTATCGAGGGTGTGTCGTGATCAGCAGAACGTGAGATGAAGATACGAGTGAGATTGATCGCATCCTCCACTATGGAGTCGGTTTGGACTAATATTTTTTCACATTCCTTAATTCCTCTAGAAATTTCCACACATACTTTATTGTGCAATATTAGCTTTCGGCAATTCGAATTTTTTTCGCCGTAAATGTTCCACACAACATGATAACCGATACATGGCGCTCGGATAATCTATGGATACATTGCTTTATGACAATATCCAAGATTAATAAAAAGTTGACTATGCAAAGTTGACTAATGCATTTAAATCTTAAACATTCAACACTAAATACAAAACAATATTCTATATAAATATAGATGGCACCACTATAATCAAAATCTTTTTTTTATTTTTTATCGTATACCATAGACAATATTGTCTGCTCAAACGGCTATTTCGAGTGTAGTGTCGTGACAAACAAAACGTGAACAGTGTCTCGTATCATAGAGCGAGATTGATCGCACCCTCTTCTGTGAAGTCGGTATTTATGGACGGGTCTAGATATAAACTAAAGATGTACTGGCCTTATTTGTGCTTTGACGGTATTTGAAACGCTTTTTACAACATTCTTGAATATGGAAATATCGTGTTTCTGAAAATTAAGTAATTAAGATTTCTATTTTTATAACCGAGTCCAATTCATAAGAATGTCAGTAAAATAATTAAAAAATTGATTATAGTGCTGTTAATTTGATACACTCATGCAAAAACAAGCTTTAAATACTAATAGAATAATTATGTTGGGCTATTAATTTCCGGTCCATTTTGATTAACGCGTAAATTATTAAATCAATCCATTCGAACAATTAATTTTCAAACCGCTTGCGAAGCGACCAAATTCAAATAGTTTTCTTTTGATTGGTCAATATTATGATGATATCTCAATAATCAACACCTAGCAAAGTGACCAATCAGAGACTGCTATACCGACCCTTCACACCAGACGCGAGAAATACGACACCTTTCAAGATCAACTTGAAAAGACGTAATCGTAAACTTAACAATAAATGAAATTGAACTTTCGGTGTAGACATTACAATTCGAATTCGGTTGTAGGGATTAGGTGTGAAAATTGACGCCTTAACTGTAGTGTAATTCAGCTTTGTGCCATTCAATTTTGAACCTTATTATAACGTCAGACGTCTCTATTTTCATTGCGCGTTTTCATCAATTGTATTAACAACTGCATGTAAATTTGAGACGTATGTCCTTAGCAGTAGGATCAAATCAGTTTGATAAATATAGGCGCTAAATTTAACACCTAGCTGATGTTCTTTGTTCGATCGATGTTACTATTGGTGGACCGCGGATTATATCAGGATTAGAAACAACGGCTTCGTGGATATGCCATAAATATAGACTGAACTAACAGTCTCATACACACAGTATAAGCTATAGGTTACTAAAGTATGTCAGTATACCTATAGATTCTTAATGTGTTTTTCTGTACTACTGTATTGTTGTACTGTATTTATTTTGAACTATTAACACTATAGTTATGGAGAATTTAAGAAGATAAATGAAACCAATAAATATAAAATAATTTTTGTTAATTAATTTCTTGTTAACTAAAAAATTAAGAAATGTTAAGCGGAATTTAAAAGAAAGAAATTTTAGTAAACTCAAACTTGATGAAATCTAAAAGTTATTTTGTTTTATTTTATTTAATCTAGATAACAGAACAAGCAGAAAATTAATATTTCTACTTCCTACCATTATCTATTAATCGCATTTTAAATCAACGAAATATTCTAAAAAACGTTCAAAAACATCTTTTGTTACATATAATTGCCATTGTCAAAAACCACAGATGACGTTGACGCGGGTGCGTTCGATTTTCAAAAAGTATCCGACCTCTTTGGTGTCACGTCAAATTTTTAATCTGTTTCTCACGTTACGTTTGCGCGGGAAAGGTTTTCTCTAAAATCATGGCTATCGGTTACTGTTTTTGATACGTATCATGTCTGATTAGTGATTGGAAGGTTTGAACATATTTTTTGTGTCAAATGTATAATGTTTGACGTGTTTTGATGGGATTTTTGACGGGAAAAAGTTTTGGGTGGCATTTCTATTAATGTCATCGATATCGACATAACTTTTTTTTGCTTGATCATTAATTAAATTTTAGAAAGTAAACAATAAAAAATAGCTTCTTTTAAAATGTTAAGTTACGAGTTATGCATTATAAACTGAATAAAATATTTAGTACGCAACGAATCTACTACAAATTCAAGATATTTATTACTATGCAAAAACATAATTTTAAAAACAACACTAAATTAACATCATATTCTTATAAAAGCAACGTACTAAAAATATCCAGATGTTAAAAATAATGTTCATATTGGAAATGGGCTAAACTTTTAAAGCAGTTAATACCGTTATAAGTACACCTCATTAGCTGAGATCAGATTAACGCTACCTGTAGGTTCCTACGGCTTGATTGAACACACCTTATAAGCTTTTAATTATCTATACTAGAGTTTAAATCATTTCTATTAATAAAACTTTAAAACATTTGAATCATGCAGAATTGATGAACCGATTTAAATGAACTTTGACACAAAGATTAACTTGATTAATACATGGAATATTTAAAGCCTAAATTCAATAGCAGGCAGGCAATGAGAACCATAGAGGTCTATTTTTGCATATTAATAATTATATCCTTATATCTTAATTCAAATAAGCTTCTATTCAATATGTTTTTGTTTTTTTTTTGTAACCAGTTACCAAAGTATTTACCGCGAACACTATCTAACGGCTATTTTCAATAGTGTATCAATGATTATGGAAAGATTGTTATGTCAGATTATATGACAATAGATAGACAAAAGTCATAGCAAATGTATTCGTCGTTAGGATATTTAATTCAAAGTAAGTGCAAGATAGATTTGTCTGACTTTAGTAAGCAAGACAAGGGATAGATAGAATATTGAAAACGGCCGTTAATTGAACTGTGTTAAACTATTTAAAATGACATTCAATTTTAAATATAAAACGGCAACCAGACAAATGACAAACTACATTCCATTTAGAAAAAAAAACTTACGTCATGAAAAATTACATTTCATTCTCAAAAGTCGCCTAGATACAAGCGAAATGGGCAGTATTTTTGTTTTTTTTTTATTCAAAGTTCGTGACAGCACCGAAACGTCAGATGGATAAGTCGTGCGATGATCGTGCGTGGCCGGGGCGGTACGTTTGTTATATTTTTATGTTATGTACGTGTATAAATAATGGAGCACGGACACGCCGCTTGCTGGGACTAGGCGCCAGACAGAAAAGCTATGGAGCACCTACGTACTAAATTTATTACGTTTTTACAAGCAGGTGAATATAAAAAATTACCTATAAATAATCCGTTTGGTGGTTTTTGGCGTTTTCGCAATCATAGATACGGATAGATAAATGGAATCTCATTTCTTATGAATCAAAATGTCTATTAGAGCACACCGTATGAAAATCTGTTCGTTAGGTTTTTAGGACTTAATTTCATCGCGATCATATAAAATTAGCAGAGGCATACGCGGGCGTCATCTGTCGATGGATGGCGGGTACATTGGCAGACGTAAATTACCTTCTACGGCTGTCTACGGATAGACATATTGCCCCGTCTTCACATCCGCGGATGACATCTAGTGGGCTATAGACTTTATTTTATAAGGGTTTACTACATAAATATGACCATTCGCTTTTGATATTGTGCAATGCTACTTGCAGTAAAATTTAGTATTTTCTTGTGTTTGTTTTAACGCGAGTACTTTCCATATTAAGTTAAAATACTTTTTAAAAGAAAAACGAAAGAGGAAAAACGTTAAAGTTTTTTAAAAATTTAATAATGATTTATAGTTTTTAATTAAATATATTCCTACCCTTGAATCTTAAGTCGGTTAAGGTTTTACGTAAATACATGCACTTAAGATTAAGACGGGTCACGCCCAGAAGCCTTAAAGTAACTTGGATTAATGCGTGTAATTACATTTCTATTCCCACATGCGTATTACTTAATTTTATATAGAACTCATAAAATAAATTGTCGACGTTGGACATTAAAGGATCCATCTAAGATTTAATAAGGTATTATTAAATCTTAAATTTTATTTTATTTTCTATTTTATTTATTGAGGTTCACCAAACAGATGTTACATTAGTTCTTACACTATTTATACTTAACTATGAAATTTATAAAAGCTATAATGCACACCTTTAATAGGTAAACACAGCATGCTTATAGGCAAATAAAAACATTATTGTATGTAACTAAAAACTAATACAAAAGGAAATTTTAATTCTAAATGCGTGATCTAAGATTTAATAATACTTGTATCGCAATGTTCGAAATCCTTTTTTTATTTGTCTAGTGTAAAAAATCCCAAACTTAAGGATTTAAGAATTAAGGATGACATACTAAGAAAAAAATGCAATTACAATGATATTTTGTGCAATTTTTGAAATTTCGGAAAATCGTGCACTTATCTACAGTGTGAAGAATCATAAATCAAGGAATAAAAAATAAAAAATTCAAAATATTTTTTTTTAAATAAAAAAACACTTTTTCAAAGTATTTTTCACACTATTTAATTTAACCACGAATTTACATCCGGTTTAAAAAATCATCATATTTCATATTTGTCATATTCCATATTTTGTATTCTAACAACCGCTCCATATCTTTCCTGTCCCGCGGCTTGGGTGGCGCCGCTATAAAATTCGGACAGCGGCGCGGAATCCCACAGATTTCGAGTTAATATTAATTGACCATCGACTCACCCCGCTATCAATGTTTCCCAATTGCTTAGCAACCGTGTTTTGAATTTGATGTAGTGTTTTAATTTTGTCACCCTGAGCTAAATAAGTATTCATTTTATATTTATTTATTTGCTTGAACATGAGTACGAAGGTGGCAAACAATAAGAGTAACATACATGTTCTGATAGTATAATCTTGTGTTTGTTTTAACGCGAGTACTTTCCATTTTAAATATCCTCTCCCGTGACCACGCTCGCTGTAAAGTGCTCGAAACGTCGGGTTAAATAATAATGTAAAATAATGTGGAATAAACCGCGTTTAAAATCCTTTAAAAAGTATTTTATTTAAAATACATGTTCTGCCCGATAAAGGGCGTGCAAAATTATAAGTAGTATACATTTGAACATACAATACAATATACACAGTCATTCTAATTTTTAAGTTCAATTATACATTGTTATTCATACATAAGCAACATTTACATGCATTTGACTATCCATAGGTATTATACGGACTGACTCGTTGGTTTACGGCCGTTTTCAATAATGTATCAAAGATTATGGATAGATTGTAATCTCAGATTAAATGACATTTGATTGTCAAAAGTCATAACAAAGGCTATCCGTCGACAGCATATTGAAATCAAAGTAAGTGCAAATAGATAGATTTTCCTGACTAGTAAGCAAAACAAGGGATAGATAGAATATTGAAAACGGCCGTTTGTGGTTGCATCTTTGACTACATTAGAGGTCTCGGGTTCGATTCGGGTTTGAGAATTTTCTAACAAAAAGTCTCAATTGCAGCCCTAAGTCTGGAAGATGGCGGTGTACAAAATGGCCTATCTTAAAAAACATCAAACATTACTTTCAAAAATCTCTATTTAGATTCTAACTAGGGCCTTTTTACGTCCACACCACTAAAGCAAAGATAAAAATTAAAAAAAAAAACAGTAATTATTATGGCGCTATTAGATTTTACTTTCCGTATAATTACTAAATTATAAAATTCTTGAACAGTAGTATATTACAGCTTATAATCACCAAATACTTCCCACGTAAACTAAACCGTATTTTGTTCTATCAAAAACCGTCCTACTCCTGATTTGTTTTGCGATAAATTCCTTTTAATATTTTACATATGAAAGATTGGATGTATGTGTATCAATCATGCCACAAAAACTGAACGAATATTGATAAAATTCCGTTAAAAAGCACGTTATGACGTTTTAATTTGACGTTCCGATTGGCGCAGTGAATACAGCAACGGCTTATTGCGCCGGAGGGTGTGGGTTCGATCCCCACTAGTAGAGAATTGTGATGTGATGAACATTGTAATTTTCTACTGTCTGGGTGTTAATGTATCTATAGTATGTATTTACAAAAAATGTATGTTTAAGTATGTCTATCAGTTAACTAGTTTCCATAGTACAAGCTTTGCTTAGTTTGGGACTAGATGGCGTTGCGTTTAATGTCCAGGAATAATAATATATTATTATATTTATGTTAAAGTCGTTCTTTACTGAACAATCGGCTAACATTAGGCTATAGGAGCAAGCCGCGTGGTATAGCTAGTCTTTAATATACATAGCTATATAATAGTAATAAAATTGATAAAGAACGGTTTCAATGACAATATATTGATTCTCTGTTACAATGTAAGAGGGCATCCAACTGATCAACGAAGATGTTATTGTAATACAATACTTTCTATTAGAGATGTCTTGATTATTCATTCGGTATTCGTTATTCGGTGTATTCGGCAATTTTTTCACTATTCGTATTCTGCCCTATATATTC
>LQNK01001062.1:96865-113398 GCA_001586405.1 Phoebis sennae
CCAAAAAATAGAATAGATAAATAAATATTTTTATTGTGTGGCGTTTTCAAAAGCTCTATGATTAATTTGAAATATATAATTTTAATACTATTCAGAGCTTTACCAAAGAGCAAAAATTAACTATTTCATCACAGAAAAATGGGAAGCGGGAACAAGCAGACTTACTCTGCACGTCTAAATTACTGAACCAGTTTCGATGAAATTTTGTACAGAATTTCTTTGAAAACCGAGAGGGGTCATATGATAGTTTCAGAACAGTTATATGCGGATGAAGCCACGGAACATAGCTAGTATTTCATAAACGTTTTAATCGTTCACGTCTGCTAATTCTCAATTCATATCCTGTGTATTAATCTATTTCATTGAGCCAATTGTTCTTTTCTGCATCGGATTTCACCCGCATAGAGCCGACTTCCCTTCGTAACTCTATATTAGTCTGCTAAATTTTAGTTTAGCGTGAATAAAAGTATGAATGAGGTTACCATTGTTTTATAATTGATTTTATTAATACTGTTACCTCTTGATAGTACATTTTTGTGTTTCAAAAACCAAATATCATTGATGATTTTGCGTGATTTTGTTTTTTTAGAGATGATTAATTTTTTATCTGTTTATTCATTGTAAATAATATAGGTATGCTTATGTCGTCTAGATTTCATTTGAAGTTCATAAACATATATAATATTATGTTTGTAACTGTAGGTATATAATAAGTTGGGGGTCTCAATAAATGATTTTTCTATTCTGTTCTATTATATTTTTGAAGTTATTAACCCGCGTTTTACTTCTAGTATTACACGAGTGTGCTATTATCACAGTGTTAGAATCATTTTTGACGTTTGAATGAAGACTGTGCTGTGACAAATTGTACACACTAGGAATTAAAAATTATAGCTTTTAAGAGAGAGAGTGTGTGTTTATGTTTCGCATTATAAGAAACTAGCTGACCGGCGCGGCTCGCACTCGTAGCATTTTGTTATATATAACCGGAAAATATAACCTACGTTGCTCGTGAACTATGTAGCTTTCGAATGGTGTATGAATTTTTAAAATCGGTTTAATAGTCTTTGAGCCTATTCATTACAACCAAACAAACAAAGTTTTCCTCTATATAATATTATAGACGACCTGATAGAGATAGATAACCTTTTTTGTATTGCCTCGGATGCCACCATGCAAGGCAGTAAATACCAAGAGAGTACCGCATACCTTCATCACCGTCATACTACGGTTTGTAGTATTTGTGAGGGGCAGGAGAAGGCAACTAAAAGAATATAATAATAAGTGTCCAGAATCAATTACGTATTCAAGAAATGTACTTCATATTCTGTGGTACTACCAGGCCACATGTATATCGATAGCTACTAACACTATAAAGAGAAAAGATTTGAGCCTCTATGTTTGTAATGTTTTCACACAAAACTACTTAACCGATTTCGAAAATTCTTTCCCTATTAGAAAGCTGCAGCTTCACTGTGTGACATAGGCTATATTACGGGAACGAAGCCGCGAGAAACAACTAGTAAATAACATAAGAGAACACCGGTAAGTTTTTACAGCTGCTAGTTCCATAGAATTGTAACCATTGCGACGGAAACAGAGCCCTAGTTAATAATAGTACATTCACTTTAATATTTACGTATTCAATAAGGCCTCAGACACACGATACGTTTGAATGGACCCATGAAACTCGATACTTGCCGCCCCACGAAACCTCTCAACCACAGAGTCGAAAAGTATCTATGGGTATGTCGTGGGAGTGACCGAAAATACGGCCTCTTCTACTATCTTTTTTTTATTTTTCTACCAAAGTGTAAGCGGCCAATACGTAGTTTTTGGATATAAAGTATATCGTCTCATCCTCTCAGATCTTAGAAAATCATAGTGATTTTTAATTCGTACATGGGTTTGTCGTGTCGTTCGTGAAAATGATTGTGAATTTTTTTTCTATCAAAAAATATATCGGGCATTTTAGATATGTAGTGGTTACCTATTTGTTCTCGTAGCGTAATTAAATTTCTATGTGAAGAAAAATTTTAATTCGTAAAAAACATAGATTTACGTAATTTCTATGCTGACTATTCCTTATGCCTAATGTACCGAATGTTTATCACCTTGTAAGCTTGCAAATTTATTGGCCATTTGTAATTCATCAGAAACAATTATGGGATTTCATAATAACGAATTCAGATCACTGATGTTTTTATGAATGTTTCCTTAATAGTAGGTACTAAGACTGTGTACCTACGACTCCCGCTCGAGTTTAATATTAATAAAAAAATATTAGTTTACGTAACTTAGTGCTATAACCATGCCATAGAGTCTCGTTAATTATAACGGATGTTTATTGATAAATAATTAATGGAAATATCTGATTTATTATCTGTACATAGTATTTAATATTTATTACCTCTAAAATATGAATTTTTCATTGAATTTCTGCATTTGATAATTAATTAATTTGTAAGAAAATATAAGTTTTTTTTTTTCTATAGCAAATACATTGCAAGTATGAACTGTCATGTAATTGGCGCTATATTTTTGTTTTGACCATACAAATCGATAATTAACGATATACTATGTTAATCAATGGAAATGAAGTAAATACAATTTCAAAACAAAATTCCATCGTCAAAGAATTCGTTACCAAGACACAATATTAAAATGAAGTTTACTTAATATGCTGGAAATATTTCTGGCTGGTTATAAATATCTAAAAAAAAATAAAAAATGTATACACTGTTTAAAATTCGAATACAAAATTACTCATTAAAATAGGTTCTATACAATCGAGTGGACCGACTAATTGGCAATTGGAACATCATATGACGTTTGAATTTTAACTTTTTTTAGTAAGCAACCGTGGCCCAAGGACCCTCGATTTCCGAACGCTAGCTATCTATTGTTAATTCGGTATTGCACGGTGACAATACTAGCATATTGAGTGACGGGCGACGGCAGATGTCGACGGAAAATGAATGTTGCCAGTGCAAAAAAGTGGTTTTAAGAGGTAATCAATACCGTTGAGGTTAGCTCGCTGTACGTCACTATAATAAAGGATATGCTATATGATCTCTTTATTTGAGTAATAAATGTGCCTATTATTTTTAGTTGCTATTGTTTGCCATATTTGTTATCTTTTTAATTGGCAGCGCGGTGGCATTTGTGAAATTTGTGTAGATAGATATTATAATATTTTAAGGGTACCTGACTAAGATAATGATGTATTGAATAGAAAACATGATATGAAACAAACGTAATAAATATTTCAATTGTTGTATTTTTAACATTCAAAACTGAATAACAGAATTGGTTATTGGACAATATAATTTAGAGATGTTATTTAGTGTAACAATAATAATATCACATGTATTGTACTGGAAAATAAAAATATCATACCTACGTGTTTGGTGGTCGACATCAAACGTTTAAAACGAAAACATCCACATAATTTAGTTATGAATCCCTAAACCATTAACATATAAACCACAAATAAATTCAGACATAATATTAAAATAAAATCGAAGATATTAACGATAACAATACAATATGCAACGTGGCGCGGTGATCTATAGATCATTTCGTTCGATGCTATTAGAGGGATCGACCACGCCACGCCTACATGGAAGCCCACTGAGCATTAATTGGATAAAAAATTAGATGACGAAACGCCCATACACCCTTCATCTCTTTCTGGCACATACATTTTGACAGCTCATTCTGTCTCCCTCGCACAGTTGTGTGACGTCAGTTTTTGTTCGTTTTGCGCGGGCGCCGGCAATGCGCGCGCAAGCTCCTACAGAAAAATAAAATAGAATGCAGTCGATTTTTATTTTTAGTTGTATCCGACGCTGTCGTCGTGTGCAATATTTGTATCGGATAGATTGTTTTTTGTGCGCAGTTTTATATGTCCAATTTGAAAGTAAAACGTCGGCGACGTTAAACGCCGAAAATATTTTGCGTGAGTTTTTTAAGTTATTTCTGGCGCGGCTGAGTCTGCATGATTGTGAGGTGGTATTTAGGTGTTTTATCAATCTTGGTTATAATTTATAGCGATGGTTTTAAATTATAGTAATTTGAGAGTTTAATTATTGTGTATTTATACACAATAATTTTAAAATATATCAAAATGTATAAACTCTCAAATTACATACACAAATTTTATAATGATGGAACGTGCGTAGGCAGTATCTTACTCAAGTCAACAATTTTTACATAATAATTGTTACTATTTCAGATACAAGTATAATAAGAAGCGATGTCAAAGAGTATTTTTAATTCTTACTGAAGTATAGTATTAACTAATAATTAAAGAGATATATAATATGGTTTAGATTAATATATATTTATAAAGGATTACATTAATATTTAAAAGATTAGGATAAATTAAGATACAACAACGATCGATGCGAATTTTGTTCGATGAATTGTAAGTTTCACGCTACTCTTCAATAGATGGCGCTCACAAGAAGAAGAATGGGGACAAAAAATCGATAAAGGTTACTAAAAAGGTGATTTTATAATACGCGATATAAAATATTTAGCTTAAATTAACCTATAAGGAGTTATCTAAATGTAATAAAACATGTATAGAAATTTTTATTGTAATGTAATATATATTCGAGATCCGACCTTAGAATAATATCCTTGTAAATTAATATGACTTTAAAAATAAATTATACTTGTCTTAAATTACATCTTTTATTTTTATTAATTATGTGCGTCCTTACGATATTTTACATTATAAAATCTTATTTATATTTAGTACTAACATGCCCCGCGATTTTACCCGTGTCTCACGCCTGATCCCGTGGGAATTCCGGGACTAATGTAACCTATATGTTTTTCTTGATCCTTACCTATTTGAATACCAAGTTTCATCACAATCGGCTCAGCAGTTTTTGCGTGAACACACCAACCAACTTCCGCTTTAAATAATAGTATTTATCCTACAGGTATAAAATAAGCTTTTGTGGTAGAAATTGTTTTAAATGTAAACCTCACCTTATAAATTCATCATTGTTTTAAGCATTTTATTTTCCTCAAGCATTGCCTATAAAGAATTCTCATTCAAGGAATAAAATGTAAGCGAACCTCAATCAACGAACGCAAAAATAAAGGCTTTAATTCAAACAAGCAGTAATAGTTTGTATATTAGATCTTAACCCGCCGTGGAAAGATCTAGAATCCTAATTAACTACTAGTATGAAGTAGGCTTCTCTTAGAAGTTTTCCCCTAGGTCTCGAGAGGTCTTCGTGGGAGCAGTGAGGCGTCACACCAGATAGCTACAATACAGCTTCGGTTCGAGCCTGTAATAATCAGTTAAAAGAACTGTTTTAACTACTATATGTATACGAATATAGGCAACGCGTTTATGAATTTTAAAAACTAAGATAGCTTTGTATATTTGAATTAAAACTTGGGGTACTGAAAGGATTACTGACGTCTTTATGGGGGTTATAAGGGATTCTTGCGAATGTGTTTAAATTATTGTTTTTAGATAGATTTCCAATTATATGAAATAAGTGGAAGTAAGACTCAGTGAATGTGTCTTTAGTGTATGTTCTTTAAAAGGGATGTTGAAAATTTACTGTATGATAAAAAACTTTGATGTAGCGAGAAAAAAGAAATAGGTAACGATTAGTAGTTAAAAATACGGGAAAAGTTAACATAATCACATAGACTGCTCGGTTGGCGCAGAGGATACGTTAGTGTCCATTGCGCCAGGGGGTGTGGGTTCGATCAAAAAATTATGATGTGATGAAAATTGTAATTTTCTACTGTCTGGGTGTTCATTTATCTACAATATGTATTTACGAAAAGTATATCTCTCAGTCATCTAGATTCCATAGTACAAGCTTTGCTTAGTTTGGGACTAGATAGCGTTGTGTTAATTTATGTATTGAAATAAAATTCGAATTTCAGGTAGAATGGTCCAGAATCCTAATTAACTATTAGTATGAAGTAGACTTCTCTTACAAGTCTTCCCCTAGGTCTCGAGAAGTCTTCGAGGGAGCAGTGAGGCGTCACACCAGATAGCTACAATACAGCTTCGGTTCGACCCTGAAATCTTCAGTTTAAAGAACTGCATAATTCAGCTATGTTTTAAAACTATATACGAACGGGGTAGCTTTATTATGTTGGATTTCATTAAAGGTTTTATTTGTGATAGGGCTGTAACCTGTAGTACATACCACCTTTCTAGAGTTATTGTGACTGAAACATCAGTAATATTATGTCTATAGGAACTAACATAATATTCTAGATAAGGACTTACGATGTATTTCTATATTTTTTTCTTCAAATAAACTCAAGTAACGAATTAAGGCAAGGAGTGAATGGGGAAGAGGAGTATTGTGACTTTTCAGTCATACACACTATACACATATTCCTCATGTTTCTAGGAGGAATATGTGTATAGTAGCTACCATACTACTTTAGATAAGGACTTACAATGTATTTCTTAATATTTCTCCTTCAAATATATATACGAATTAAGGCGTCGAGCGGATGGAATTTATTTATCATATTTATGTCTATCTGTTATCTAGAGTCTATAGTACAAATAATATTAAGTATATAAATGTTTCATGTATGAAAAAAGGTAAAGGAAATGAATAAACGAGGAAATACGGAAATACGGAAAAATAAATATGTCTGTGACTTCTTGTAATTATCACTACAAAGTTAACCCGTTAACATTGTATTAGATTTGTTTTACTTATACTAGAACATAATTGTGGTAATAAATTATTTTTTTATATTGTATCGTATATGGAAATGAAGTTGTTTTATTTTTCATAATTGTAATTATTTTACTACACATAAAACTACATTCATTTGTAGAATATCTTTTTATAACTTCATTATAAAATGCAAGTTTTTAAAGTGCGGAGTTAATCTAAAGTACCAAACCAAACAATTTAACAAAACATTTATATTGCAATGGTAGAGAAGTTCATTGAATTATTGATTATTTCTTTATTTCTATTTTTATTGTGTTAATTTTTTTTTCGCCACTATTAATTTTGATGCCCTATGAAACTACTACTATGAAAAGTCGATTTCGATGCTATAATAAACCTGCCCACGATTATTATAAAATGGAATTATTTTTCATGAATACTATGAAAAATATAAAAATAGCTATCTAGTTATAAATAAAACAGTTATAAAATATAAAAAAATACATACTTAAACATACTTAACAATGGGTACATAAATACCTTTATTTTTGTGAAAGTTACAGGACGCGATATTTATTAATACCGACTTATATCGAGTAGGTTCAAACCAACAACTCTTAATAACAAAAAAATAAATAAAAGAAATAAATAACACCTTTCTTTTTACACTATCTGTATAAAAACATACCAAAAAACCTAATAAATGAATGTACAAAAATAACATAAATATCAATATTATTATTGTAGAAACACATGCTAAAATTTCATCACGTTTATTCAAAAATGTAAAACATTCACAA
This sequence comes from Phoebis sennae, assembly GCA_001586405.1. NCBI lineage: Eukaryota > Metazoa > Arthropoda > Insecta > Lepidoptera > Pieridae > Phoebis > Phoebis sennae. The sequence continues at coordinate 104,352 of LQNK01001062.1, forward strand.
CAGTTATAAAATGCTTCTGTCCACTTATAAAGAATTATCTTATTATAAGTATGTAATAACATGGATAATTCTTTTCAGAGTTCCCTTATAATTAATTCAGTAGAAAATAAAGAGGACAAGACCATATCACAAATACAACGACGACGATTGATGTAAAACGCACAACTAGAGGTTAAAATTTGTTAAAGAAATGAATTTAAACACTGTATACTTTAACTTGGAATTTATTTTATAGAAAAACCAACATTTACAAATAAGTATTACGAACCACACCTTGTTCAATAACGCCATTTTTATAAGAGGAAGAAAAAGATAGTACATTCACCAGTGTTGCCAATATAAAGGTATAATTATCAACAAAATTAAATCAAAATTGGGAAGAAATCCTTGCTTTATTCCTTTGAATGAAGTATAGAGTTATTTGGTATTTATTTTTTAGTTATATTATGTTATGTTTTATTTTATAAAGTACATATTGTGGTGCTACACTTATATTCAGAATTCGAAACTTCCTTCTAAACACTCGATATAACACATTATATTTACATTCAATAACTATACACAAACAAATATACCTGCAGAACCCGCTTCATTGGAGGCCGACTCACACTTGACTGACTTATAATTTACATCCTGCATCCTTTAAAAGTAGATGACATACGCGTGACTAATTGTAAGGAAACCTGTATTTAAAAAAACATTTACTTGTCATATGTAATTACTATACAACGCTTGAACACAATAAAGTTTTTGCTACCGTTAATTGAATAAAATGTCTTCTAGTAAATTAATGGCGGTTTAATGGTATATTGTATTCTACTTTCCTACTAATTTTATAATTGGGATGTTTGGTTATTTAGATGTTTGAATGTTTGTGTGTCTATCGCACCGCAACTACTAGATGGATTTTAATATATTTAGGATATTAGCTGGATCATAATTATCCATGTTTCACACGAGCAAAGCCGCGGGCAGAAGCTAGCTATATATTAAACATGTAAAAGATATATATTAACGTAGTTCTTTGGTAATGAACTGTGTACCTAATTTCTACTTCAGCTAAAATACAATAATAATATTATTTCTTGATTTTTGAAGTATTTATTAAAGTTTAAATATTACGTAGTATCTTTTAAAAAGTTTACATCAAAACTTTTAAAAAGATTAGTGGGTAATATTTAAACCTACCCACAGTGATTTTCCTTGAAAATCCTCCGTAGAATAAATTGAAATCAAATGGATCTTTATTTAATATTATAAGGTTTTTCAGTGCAACCTTCTACGTATTTCAGAAATATCTTCTACTGCAGAACCAGCCCCAACGCAGATATTTTGCAATCAATAAACATGCTTTTCCAAGAATTGGTCATAATTTCATCCAGGAAAATACATCAGCTATACAAAATACATAGAAAATGAGATTGAAGAATTCTACGTTTCATAGATTCATGGAATCCAAACCTTTGTACATTTCGAACTGAAATTTAAATTTCTTTTAAATCGCGAGGGAAAGATAGAATATGCATTTGGGGTGATATAACTAGCTAGGACCATTTTTTGGGGAGGAGTTTGGTTGAAGTGGAAAACTTTTTCTTTTTTATGTTAAAGTAGGCAAGCGGTGCATGCGGTTCACCTGATGTTAAGTGACTGGTCGCAGCCCATGAACATCTACAACATCAAAGTATCGCAGATGCCTTGCCGGCTTCAAGGAAAGGGAGGGGATAAGGAGAGCATTAATGATAGGAAGTTGGGAGAGGACTAGAACAGGACGAGAGAGGAATAGGATGGGAATACAGGCCTCCGGGGACCAGCTCACCGTACGAAACACAGTGCTATACTGCTTCACGCCGGTATTCTCCTGAGGGAGTAGTAATTGCACCGGTGCGAGCTTGGCTCAATCGTGCAATGCTCGGCTCCCACTCTTTTGAAGATGTTATGCAGCAGAATAACCCTCTGTCGCCCCTTACGACATGCACGGGTAGAATCGGGGTGGCGACACACATATTCTAACCCGATGCCACACGGGAAAATTCTCTATTATACCCCCATATTATAATAATATACATTATAGACCTGGCTGGTGACTAGCGGCGGTATATATTTTTTAATTAATAGTAACACAAACAATAAAGCAATACAGAAAGAACTTTATGTATCTTAAAACTAGAATATAAAATAATTGCTTATAAAAACCTGCGTTGACATTGTTTAATTTAGAAACATTACAATATTATCAATATTGTACTGTCAATGTTTCTAAATTAAAACATTGACATAGTACAATGTTGTCTTACAAACAACTCTAATCACCATTTGCAAAGCATCATATTCCAGTATATATTTATTCAATTTACTTAATAAAGTAATTATAATCGTTTGTTTTATTTACACGCCAATCTGGTAGACGTTAATGAGAAATTAATTCTTAACCTGTTATATAATTTACGTTAAACATATTTATAAATTATTTCTTTCTTTCTTTCAAAAACATTTAATAATAATAATACATTTAGAACGTAAGTAAAAACTTGGAAACTTATTGATTTATTTGTAAATAATAAATTTACATATTTTATAGTTAATATGAAACATTAAATGAAAAGACATTTTGAACGGAAGTTCATGTAAAAATTTGAAAACTTATTTATTTACTTCTGGGTGAAAATACGACCTTAAAATGAAAGCGAAACGTTTTTTTTAATCGTATACCTTTGGTCAGATTTCTGAACCATAGAGATACTAAATACCGATCACAGATTAATGCGGCCGAAGGCTCGATGTGTGTACTGACTCGATATGTACTCTGTGATACCGATATTATTTTTAGTTTTCATCGTTGGTATACGACTCACATTATAATTGGGGAGGTCTATTTTTCCTTTTCATCTTTTCACCTTTTCTCCTAAACAACCTTATCAAGTTATAAATACTAAACTATAATACATATATGTAATTCCATTTTGTATAAATATGAAACGGCAGGAGAGCGGAGCATGCGGTTCACCTGATGTTAAGTGACTGACCGCAGCCCATGAACATCTACAACATCAGAATGTGTCAGATATCTTACCCACTGCAAGGAAGGGGAGGGGATACAGAGAGAATTAATGATGGACAATTGGGAGAGGAGTAGAATAGGATAGGAATACAAGCCACCGGGTCCATGCTGAGCATACGAAACACCGTACCGTACTGCTTCACGCCGATTTTTTGCTCGGGGGGTGGTTATTTCACCGGTGAGAGCTTGGCCTAATCGTGAAATGCTCGGCTCTCAATCTTTTATTGCTAAAGATGTTATGCAACAGTATTACACTGCCGCCTCCTACGACACCCACGGGCAGAAATAGGGTGGTGACACACGTTTTCTAACCCGTTACCACACGGGTAAAAAAATGGTTTAGCACAAGAAAGCCGGGAAGGTCGCCATAGGGCTTTCGCAAACTTCAGAGAATGTTGAAAAATTAGGAAGGGATTGTTAAAATCCTATGTATATTATAAATGTTAAAGCATTGATGTGTGTGTGTTTAAATGTTTGTTACCCATTGCTGTAACTGTTGAACGGATTTTGATAAGATTTCGTATTCAGATCCAGCCTGATTTCCTAAAAGGTTTGCTTTTATTGATCTATAGATCCTGAATAATATGCTAGCGAAGCCATGGGCAGAAGCTAGTAATATATACGAACAGGGAGATAGAACTATCTCTTCTTCCAATTTCTTTAAAAATAATGACCAATTTCGTGGGTGTGCTTATCCATACATCCACAATGAAAAAGTGCTCTTTGAAGTCGCCGTTGACGCCAATAAATAACTTATTATGTTCCTATCGTATATAATTTGTTCAGACGCACACATATCAATGGCATTTCCCATCACAAACTACTGTTAAAAAGCCTTTTATCCTACCAATAAAACGCTAACAATCCCTAACGACTATGCTTACTCCAAACCGAAAAAACCAACTTAAAAAGAGCTTTAATCAAGCGAAAATCAACTTTATCTCCCATAAAATAGGGTTGGTGTATGTGTGTAAAGATGGTAATTTCTAAGCCCACCCACAGAGATTTTCTTCGAAAGTCCTCTATAAAAATAACTCGCTTCTTTACAAGCCGTATGACGATTACCTGTTAATGAAATGATTATTGTCGTTCCTGTCATATTATGTTTAAATGCGTAATGTAAAAGCTTCGCCAACGAAGTTAGCAAACGTTTGCAATTTTTGAGCAAATAATAAAAGAAATAGAAGAAAGATTTTTATTTTTTAGAAGGTAACCTTAAATGGGTTTTCAAATCAATTTATAAGGTAAATTGTAATTATATCAAATAAAAAATATGGCTACCGAATCTGAAACTTATAAATTTATAAATAAACTTTAGTGTAAGTGTAAATACTCGTATATTGGTGTTGTTCACACGAAATTATATGCAAACCAATATCCCTACTAAATAACAATAAAACAACAAGCACATCGCAAAAAATCACCCTTTTTAAAATCGGTAAAATTTAATAATCAGTCCAATGTAAATAATTCTCGTTTAAAATGATAATTACTCTGAGTTTCATTATTAATTACGTATCGCCATTAATATAAAATATGTCTCATTACTCTGCACATATTTTCATATATTTCATTAAGTTCTGGTTTCTTTAAGCCCTAATTTACAAGTAAAAACGGTTATCGTACATTGTCATCTATATTCAAGTTTGTCCGTTAAAATCTTGGAAACTACTGGAGAGATTGGAAAAAGTTTTTTATTATGAGATGCGGATTGATGTTTAAGCAGGTTTTCGAAAATCTAGGCCTTTGCCTAGCATTGACCAGGAAATGTGCAATTTCAAAAATAAATATTTCATCTGTTCATAGACGTGTCAGCAAATTATTTTGACGTGAAGATGATAAATATTACTATAGCGTCGACTTCTCATAAAATATATATTCCAGTCTTTTTTCTTGGTTTACAATAACTCTTGAGATAGTATATTATGTCGTATGCCATTGGTTGAAAAACGGATGAAGCAATGGGACAGAGCAACATTTCTGCTAGGAAATCGTATCCTTCCTCCAAACCTCCTTGTTATTATTGTTTTAAGGACTACATTAACAACAAATCAATTGATATATAATTTTAATAACATGTTAAATTCCTTTTAATATTAATTCAATTTAATATTGTATTGAATTTAATGTAAAATGAATATAAATGTGACATAAAATGTATTTTTAATATTATATTAATGTAATTTCATATGCCTTAGATGGTAGGATATGGCTGGATTTGTTTAATATGTGACATAAAAATTGTACCCATATTCATAAAATAAAATATTTGAATTTGACAAACAACGGGCAGTTTATTACGTACAAATATTAGAATAATTGATGCGAAAAATTAAAACGTTGGAAACAATAATACATATACATAAACAATATACATTTCCATAGATAGAATCAACAGAAAAAAGGATTATAAAAAAAGTTTTAATGTTCAGTCCGATTTTATCAGTGTACACGCGCTTGATACTGGTTTCAAGGAATACCACAAAGGGATTATCCAATAGTAAATATTGAATGCAACATTTGCAAAGAGATTTTAGTATTTTATGAAAATCCTGTTAAACCTCTGTCAGTGCTGTTCCTGAGACATTTTGGAATTAAAGAGAACTGATGATTTTTATTACATAAATATAAAAATATTTATAATATTTTATCATATTCGTTACAAAAGGACACGTCTTATGCAAAATAACATTATGTATTTTATGCCGTTACAATAAGTTAGTTTTGCAGATTCCTTGTTGTTTCGGATACATAAAAGTACTTTGAATTTTCTATAAAATATTACATTGAACTTGTATTCTTACTCTATAATTTATACTTATTCAACAAATTTCCTAATTGACCGAGCCAAGCGTGGTCTTACAGTCTGCGATGGCTCGGCGAGTGTAATGTTTGTATGTAAGTATGAAAAAGTTGTCCGACGATAACTGTAATATCGCTTGTCCAAACTTGATAAAATTTGGTAGGCGAATAGTTTAGACAAAAGTAAAAGTCAAGTTTGAAGATGAGTCAAATCGATTGGGGGAATACGAAGATATAAGGGGTGAAATATGTGATTTGTTATCAAATGATGTGGTATTAAATGAAAGGTCTTGATATGAACGCGAGGTAGTTCGGAGCGACCCACTAGTTTAGGAATTGTTCCAATGATACACACCACTTGCGCGTACATGTTTATTATCCAATGTTTCGTAACAGTCTGAGAGGAATACAACACTTACAACCTATTTTATAATAGTCAATGACACACCATTTAAGAGAGGGTAAATGACAATATCATAAACAACAGATACATGACTTTAGTTTTACATGATGTTAATTTACAGTAATAATCAATCACAATATTAAATATTACACAGAGTTAACTAATGCATTTAATACTTAAACATTCAAGACTAAATACAAAATAAGACTCAATAACCAATTAGGTATATAGATGGCACCGCTGTTTTATACTATCATGACATTGACTTTTCAGTTACTGTAAACTAATGTTACTAACAATAGGTTTTAGAGATATATCAAACACACTATAATACAGGGTTTCCGTAGAATTAGACATGTTTAAACATATATATTTTTCCATTGAGATCGTAATCCAATCTCAGGTTTACTAAGAACTAGATGAAATTGTATTAACATCTGCATAATCGTAGCTCGCACTTGACCGGATTTGAATGTTCTCAGAAAAAGGTGTCGGTTAAAATTGTTGCATTTGCCCGGCTTCTGATCCGGCCGCGCCATGACGCGGTGGCGCCTAGCGTATGTTTCAGTTACGTAACGTAGGTGTGTTACGTAATATGTTAGAGATTATGGTTTCTCTGTCTTGCAAGCGTGAGGTTGCCTCAAAACTTACCTCCAAAATTAGACCTACTTGGACGTCTCCAAACAGTCGTTAAACTTACTCAATTTTTTCTTAAATTGGGCCTCCTTGTTTTAAAACAGCAAATACATCTATGAAGATTATTTTAGTTGGTTATTTAACAACGGTTCAGATTCAAAAGTCTATAGAGAAGAACCGGCAAGAAAATCATGTAGTTGTTCTATACTACACAGTTTTAATACTGTACTGTAATAGGTCTGTCACAAATTATTCTAGCTAATGCGGAATTTACATTTTTAGGTAGTAATTTCAACTAGAGACGAATTTGAGCAGATTTTCTTCAAACGACGAGAGAAACAAAAAAACGACAGAAATTTTAGCGAATACAGAACTAAGGCATGGTTGTATAATCTACGCTTAATTAGGTTCCATGGGCTACAGAACTACAATCAAGTTTATTACTAGCAAGTGAACCATATGTACCGCTTGCATGCTGTAAAAGTTTCAATTAATCTGTGTACAAAATTCCATCCAAATCATCTCAATGGATTAGGCGTGAACACGAGACGCATATACTGACAGAGTAACTTTTACATTTATAATATTAAGTAGTGGTTTTTTCCTATAATAGTTGGCAAGGCATCTGAGAAACTGAGTTGCTGGTATTCATGGTCTGTGATGGTCACTAATCAGATGAACGAGAGGAAATGCCTTCGCGTGCCCGGTCGTCTGGGGAAACGACCGGTTTATGTCGGACTTGCACCGACTAAAACCCCTCGATGTTCCTTCACACACCTTGTGGGGCACTCACTCACGGGCACGCCGTAGCATTCTTCCGCGAACCCCCCGGTGTCGGTCTTCTGCGAGGGTAGGATGGAAGGAGCTGTGTCCATTCTGCGCTCCTCCTCATCGTGGTCTTCCTGGAACATATGGGAGACCACCATGTGATTCCCCACAGCCGCCCCAGGGCAGGTTCCTGCTCTAACATACCAGGGAATACGGTATCAGTTGCAATATAGCTTAAATTAAACAAACAACAATTCGACAAACAGATATAGATTCCGATGCTTAAATCAGTTTAAAATTACATCTTTATTTATTTATTTTAGATTGTAAGTTAATACCGTGTCGGAATAAAGGCTTATTATTATTATGTTTCTCCATTCATAATTCTCAGGTCACTCCCGTAAAGAATGGCTTGGTCCTTTAGAAGGCTTACGCGGACATATAGATCCAACACACAGAGGCCCTTTAGAGATTTTTAATGTGTTATGGGACACCAGCCGCAAACTGCCCATGATTGCACTACAAAGATATAGCCCTGGGCAGTCCGCGGCCAGCGTAGAACTATTGCAAGTTATGGAAAATAAATATTATTATTATACTGGATCACGAGGAAATAAAATGTAAATATCTTGATTTAAATACTAACAAATGCATACACGCAAAATAGGCACTCACATATCTTTTTGTTGTACTTTTAGCTCGATTTGCTAACATACAATTTCCTTAATAGCATCATTTATCTTAAACTTCACACACTATATAATTGTTTCTTGTAATAAGTTCCCACGATTACAATAAATAGTGTTGAAAACCGAAGCGAAACGATTTCACTTATATAACTAACAATGTAAACTCTATACTAATATTATAGTGTTAAAATTATATAGTAGTTTTATGCTTTGACATTTAAAACCGCCTTAGGGCTGTGACAAATTTTGTACACACTGGCAAGTAAAAATCATGGCCTTTGAAAGAGTGAGTGTGTTCATGTCCTCATTACAAGAAATAACCTTTGTTTTGTGTAAACATTTAACATGCAATATATTACAATACATATCGACGATACTATTTTAAATTTTAGACAAACAAATTTTCGTCTCCCTTGAAGACGTGTCCCAACACAAACGGAAAATGTCGACATTTATCGAAGGAGATTTGGGACGCTGTCTATATGACAGTTTTGTGCAACGACTGAATGTATTCTTTACTGTGCTAATATACTATATAGTATTTATTTACTAAACTGGACTAACTGGACTTAGTGTGTACTAATGCTTCGGTCATGAATGTCGATATTGATCATATAAAGGACTTGAGTAGTCACGCTTTTGTTTCATGCACATTAAAGATAGTGAAAGATAAACAAAAACCGAGGTGGGT
>LQNK01001062.1:123997-142089 GCA_001586405.1 Phoebis sennae
TTCCGTTTAAGACCATTTCCGATGGATAATTAGAGTTACCTCTTCGTAAATTCTTTACGTGTGTCCAGAAAAATTTGGGGTTGTTTTTTATGGCAGTTTCAATTTTAGAAATATAATTTAGGTAGCATGATCTCGTTAGTAAGGCACATTCTTTACGTAAATATTTAAATTCTAATTCATCTAAAGGGTTTTTATATTTTTTTAATCGAGTCCTTAATTTTAATTTAGTTTTCAATAATTTTATAAGTTTTTCGAATAATTTGTCTAAATTTATAAATATTTAATATGCACTCAATATAATTGTTTTATAAATTTCTTCAATCAATTCCATTAACTATGTCCACATTAAACTTAAATAAATAAAATTGTAAATTCTATAAAAAAATATATTTAAGTTTATAATACATACATATTTATATTAGTGATATAAAATTATTTTAAAAAAGTTTATTCAATAAGTTTTATTTTATTTTCTTTAAATCGCGACAAATAATTTTCTGAAACTTTTGTCAAAATCTTAGAGATTTTAATTTTTTATAAGGACATCTTTACTCGTATATTTATCTTAAATGGTCATCATCAACTACCATTTAAAAAGTGTTACCTATAATATTATAATAATAGTTCAATTAGATATATTTACTTTTTCTTTTCACTTTTCAATTTGTATGTACTCTTTTATAATTACTACTAATCAAAACCTTATTAAAATAGAACTATCAATGTTAAAACAAATTTATACATTCTTTACTAGGAATTTCAAAAATATTTGTGTTATTTAGTTATTTAATTAACGAAATGTTGGAGCATTGTTACTTTCTGATTGCATTCATGTTAAAGTCATCGTATACAAATTTAGCTATACATTTTTGTTTCTTATATCAAAATGTATCAAAATACAACCATCAAATTATGAAACACCCACTTACTGACCATAATAAACAATTGAAAAGCCTCAGACACAAAAATAAAATTGAAAAATTGCTCGAAAAACAATATTTTGTCAAAGTATCAAAACGTGGGAACCAAGGGGCGTTAACCGCCAAAATTTCAAGGGTGACACTTGAAACATCAAAGCGCGGGAAATTTTCGAAAAAAGAAAACTCGGAAGAAAGCCACAGATTATTTTGGCGCCACGATTCTCTTGTTAAACTTCTTGTGAAGATCCAAGTGGTTTGATATTTTGCGCCTGTTTTTCGAATTTACTATGAATGGAAAAGAGTAACTATCGAGTTTCTTGCCGGTATCTTCTCGATAAACCGAACCGGTGGTAAATTAAAAAAAAATACTATTCATAAGTACTTTGTAAAAAGTTTACATGAATAAAAATATTTTCTATTCCATTCTAAAAGTTTTACAAATTAATTAATCAATTTTTATAATATTCAAATAAAATAGAATACAGCAGAAAAATACGTTTGTTTAAACGCTCTAATCTTCGAAATACCTTACTAATATTGTACATATAAAATTATCGAAGTTTGTATTTCACTCATACTGCAACTACTGAACGGATTTTGATAAAATTTCAAATACAGATAAGTTTATAAGCTTAGTTAATATGATACCCAGAATTTATTGCGAGTGAAACCACAGACAAGCCATTCACATCAAATTTGAATCTGGCTATTGTCTATAGCATTTACGTAGATCATTAATAACAATTTAAAGCTATGATGATAGAACAGAATATTTATATGGAAGTGAGATGATACATTTAAGATAATGGCGTATGTGTTGGTCATAAATTAATGTCTGAATCAACATATTAATCAACACAACAATGTAATGTTTTGTTTATGGGTGGTTTTATATGATCAGGCACTATGTAGATAGATATTTTATTCCGTTTAACATTTCATTGGACGAATAAGAAAATTTTTGGGATTATATATTCATAAATATTTTTGTGTTTGGTATGTACATAATTATACTTTTAAATTTTAACAACATGCAATGTCTTTAAAGAAGGTATAAAACAATAATGGAATATTTCATTAACTAAACTGATATTTTCGCATTTTTAGTAAATTATTAACTTATTATTATTATAATCTAGCTTAGCCCTAATCGTTAATAACTAGTAGCAACCCACTACTTCACTTGCATTTACATTACTTATCTTTTATTCATTTTACAATACAAATAATGTTGCATTCTAATGGTACAAGATTCTTTCTAATTGGCGTAGTTTCAGAAATGATTCAATGCGAACAAATCTCTCTTTAAAATATTTGTATCAGTTAATATTAAATATATATTTTAGCATAAATCAATAACTGTTAACAGATAACAAAGGCGTCTCATAGACTATGACATTCATCAACCCGTCAAGATTTTATATTGTTGACAAATTGTATCTGAGGTGGTTTCATTAAAGGTTACTTGTATTGTAATCAACATAACGTAGAAGTCATTTGAAAAACAAACTCATTAATTAAGAAAATAATTTTTTTTAAGGATTATATCTGTTTTTGTAGATAACTATGTTTCCCTGTTTATAAACATTTATAGTATGACTCTATATAATAGTATTTAAAATAATATATTGATTTAAAAACGAATTTTACACAATGTAATGTGAAGTTTTTACTAAAGTAGGAATATACATTAATTAATGGTTACTTTTACATTGTATTTTCTCGTGTTTAAACGTGAGTACTTTCCATATTCAATAAAAATACTTTTTAAAGTATTTTTACTTTTACTTTGTTTATTAATCTTAACTTATTGAATAAAAATAAGTAAGATATTGAATACGTATAGTCCAGAAATAAAATACGCACCTATGTTTTTATTTTAATTTTACAATTTTTATGCAAAATATAACTTGAAATACAATTTCGCTAAACTGTTAACCAGCCTTTATTTACATTCTACTAGCAATTGAACTAAATCCCGCAAATTTTAGTAATGATTAAATTTGCGATCCGCCACACTATTTTGACCAACCATTGCATATTTAAATGTCCTATACATTAATAAAAATGCTCATAAGAATTTGTTTTGTTTTGAAGCACTTATTAATAACGCATTAACAAAAAACCCTGTACAAAGTACGACAAATACGTTGTGTAAAAATAAAGTGTTGCCCTTTAAGGCCATAAAAACACAGACATTATAAAACAGAGTAATACTAATGAATTGGGTATAATACGCGCAGTAATTTTTATAGACCATTGTGTGTTGCTAGTTTCTATTTTCCCATTTTTATTGCCAGCCCACAAAAGGCAATTAATTGGTGTAAATCATTGTAATTATCTATAAAGTAGGAATGTTTGTAATGATGAGGGTGTATGAATATTGAGATTATTATAGTCTAAACTACAATTGATTTAACATTTTAAAATCATCGATAGGAGAATTTGAACTGAATTTAAATATGAGGAGATTATTAGTTTTTGTCATATCTTCTTTCTTCATTTGACCCGATTATCGCAGTGGATATAGCAATGGTCTATTGCGCTGGAAGTTGTGGGTTCGATCCCCACGAGTACAAAATTATGATGTGATGAACGTTGTCATTTCTACTGTCTGAGTAAACATTTATAGTATGTATATATTTACAACAAAAATATCTATGTTTAAGTATGTATCTACTTTCCATAGGAAACCTCTTATTATCATCAACCTTTTATAACAAACGTTAATGGATAAATTTTAGTAAAATTTCAAGAGCCGCACGTTTTGACGTACTGTTTCGGTTCACGCAGTGTATGTTAATAAAAATATCTACATATTTTAAATCTCAAATTTAATTAAACCATATCAGTGTTTAAAATAATATATTCATTAAATGTTCTTTTTCTTACGTTATCTTGCTAATTAAATTAGTTACCATTGACGCCATTCTACCTTATTTAACAAAGGTTTAAATAAATGTGTCTGTTTAAATTATTATGGTTTTAAACTTTTCTAGATGTGTATTTAAAAAAATTTAACGACAAATAAATATCACTGGAATCCTATTTTCGACTTTTCTACATGCGTATTTAAAAAATTTTCAACGATAAATGAAAATCATTGGAATCCTACTAATATATATGTTTTATTTTATTTATTTACTTCAGGTAACAGACAAAATATATAAAGTTTTGGATGTTTGTGTGTAAATCACGCCGCAACTACTGAACGTAATTTCATGAACTTTCGTATACTTATAGTGTATAAGTTAGGTGGATTAGGAAATACATATCTTTATACTCGGAATTTAAAGCGAGCGAAGCCGCAGTAAAAAGCTAGTAACGTAGAGTTATCAAACATCCAAGCGTGCAGTTTAAAAACAAAGAATAATTTGTCTATTTGTTACTTTTTACAGTTTAGAATAAACTAAATGTTGAATGTTTTGTTGAAAAACAATAAAATTATACGACTGTTTACCTCTTATAATTTAAATTTTAAAGTTCTCTTTTAATAGGGTTGTCAGCTATATTTGTTTTTTAGTTTAGTAGTACCATAAGTATTGGCTTTCTAAAACAGATAAAGAATAATAATATTATTATTTTGTTAGTGTTTTGAATCCTTCTTCTTGGAGGACGGGCAAAAGAGAGTAAGCGATCCTGCCCATGAGCACTTGAAAACCTTGAAGTATTTTTAATAAGTATTAAAAGATTAAGGGAACGCAAAAGACAGAAACAGAAAAATAGTAGGGATACAGTGTAGGCCCTTCAATCATCAATTACATTTTCAATTATTGGCAATAGAGTTAGGGGTACCCTAATTTAGATTGGTCGAATTCATACAAAAAGTATGTTTAAAAAATATTAAAAATAGTAAGATAAATTAAGTTCCCTTATCATATTTTGTTGTTATCATTTTGTGATACCTTTAAATGAAAACAAGAAAGTGTAATATAGCATTTTATAATATTTCAAAGCGTATTATTAAGCGTAAAATTTGACAGCCCTAAAGACGCGGTAAACCGTATTCACGTATTTACCAATTTGTTTCGTAGTAATAAAAGACTAGTTCGCTTTGAACTATTTATTACTAAGCACATAATGATAGATTAATTTACTGTATTATATGTTGATGTTCTATTTGTATTGATTTTGCTGAATCAGAAATGGAAGGTCATAGACAAATAACAGTTGTCAGTTAATTGAAAGGCATAGATACAATTTTTTTTTCATTTGTATAGAAATATTAAAAAATTATGTAGCAAAATAATTGTAAACTAAATAAAAAAATGAATCAAGCGATGTTGTTTTTGTTTTTCTTGAGATGGAATGCTAATGAAAAATCATATTGAGTATAATCTTTATTTTTTGTTGTTTAAACTATAAAAATGGCGGTCATAATCATATGGGTTAATTACATTGATCCAAGATAACAGTATTACGAAAATAAATGATACCAAGGGTTTGACATGGATTTTAAGTCGATTTATTTTTAATTATAAATCCTAAATAATTTAAAATTGATTTTTAGCAAAATGCGTTGACCGTTCATCCAGAAGTAATTCGTGCTGTCGGCCATCTTGTGGGCGCGGTTTGTAACATTATATGTAAACAAATGTCTTATCGTTTTATTGGTGTTTATAAACTAGTTCTGTAATTTATTGCTGTTTCATTGCGACAATTATGGAGATATTTGTCGAGTGATGTTGGTGCAATTACGAGTGTTTAACTGGCTTTCCAAAAATGGACGTCCGAAATTCGTCATTAATTTTTCGGTGTGAACCCAGATATATCCAAATTAAGATAAAATGGGTGGTAATTTTCGATACATGTTTTTTTTTAAACAACACTAAATTCTGTTATCACAGTAACTCGATATTTTTCAAATTATAACATTTTGTTGACTTATCTCTGTAAATAATCAATTTCAGAAAACGTTTACCTACTGTTAAATAAAATAGAAACAACAATTAAAACTGAAGGAAATTAAACATGTGTTGATTACTATTTTTAGACCATAGAGAAATGCAATTCTAGATCCGAAGACTGACATATAACTGGCATAAACAGCAAAAAAATTACTTTTTGTAGTTTCCTGTACAATCATTATTCTAACCGAAGCATGGGAAGGACACTAAAGGAAAACTATATGCATATGCATGCATGCATTTCATGCATACATATTATGCATGCGAAACGTGTTCACGCGTGAAATAAACACGAGTAATACTTTTAATTGTTCTATGCTAGCACATCTAATCGATTACAGATAATATCTTAAATATTTTTTACGCACGTAAGCAAAATATTCAAGGCATTTGTTGGTTTAAAATAATTCTTTTAAGTGAAACTGTATTGGAATTTTTACTTTTTTGTAGTCTGTAATTCATATTTATATTCCCGTTCTACGCAATTTCAAATGCTTTCCTTTTAAACTATTAAAAAAATGTCCCTTGATAATCTATCTCTACTAGTATAGTAGTAGTATAAAGAGGAAAGATTGGTTTGTTTGTTTTTATTGAATAGGCTCCGAAACTAAAGAATCGATTTGTATGAAAGTTTGTACAGAAATTTTTTGAAACCCCAGGAATAACATAGGATAATGTTTATTCCAAAAATCCTACGGGAAAGGGATATATACGTGTGAAACAGCGGAGCTCATTCTAGTAAAATTATTTTGAAATAACTTATTTTACAACAATTGAAATAACTCTCCATTTTTCTAGGTCTAAATAACAGGAGCTCTGTTTATAAATATTTCCGACACAGTTCTCAGAAATCTCGAAATTGAATCTCAATCAGCAACACGGTTACGAAAAACTTTTAATTAAACGAAATAATCTGCTTAAAAGTTCCAAATAATTTCAATGTCAATTTTCATATCTAAAAATAGAACTAAATTTTCAACAATTTCTTTTTAGGATTCTAATAAGTATGGTAATGTTTCAACAAAACATATCTCGTTTATTGTTAACTAGCTGTGCTCCGCGGTTTTACCTGCGTATATTTGTTTTCCCCGTTCCCGTGGGATTTGATCAAAATCCTTTCTTGGCGGATGCCTATATCATAACATCTACCTGCATGCCAATTTCAGCCTGATTCTAGTGGTTTGAGCTGTGCGTTGATAGATCACTATGTCAATCAGTCCTTTGAGTTTTATCTATAGACTACCTGCACCCTAGGGCTTCGCTCCCGTAGGAATATCAGGATGATATATAGCCTATATCCTTCCTCGATAAATGGGCTATCTAACACTAAAATATTTTTTCGAATCGGACCAGTAGTTCCTGAGATTAGCGCGTTCAAACAAACTCTTCAGCTTTATAATATTGGTGTAGATGAAAAAATACCTTTGAAAACTAAATACTAAGTAGATTCAGATGTAAGATATATTAAACATAATTGTTATTTAAAATATGGAAATAATATCGCCGAATCATTTATATTATACCTATAAATAAATATTTCAGCGTACAATTTATCAAATAACAAATTAAACTCTTCCCGCAATTAAAACCTGTATCAAAACTGAACCGTATAAAAACCGTTTAATTTGGCGTCTTCAACATGGTTTATGACGTGTTACAAAACCACTTGTAGGCAAGTAGTAAGTAGACCGTGTATGACTTTTTGCTCGCTTTCAATAAATGTGATTGCGATATTGCAACACGCGAGTATCTGTGTCGACTTAATAGAAAATTGATTTAAGTGATGAATCTTCAAACCTACATTTATAAATGCGAAAGTTTGTTACTCTTTGACGCAAAAACTACTGAACCGATTATGATAAAACTTGGTATACATATAGGTAAGGTTTCAGAATGACATATAGACTAGTAACATATCTTTTTATCCCGTAGCTGCCAGGGGATCAGAAGTTACGCGGATGAAACCGCGTGGCGCGGCTAGCAACATAATATAATCATTTTTTTTAGGATTTGTAAATACCCTAAAATATTAAAATGTAATATAACGATGATTTTGAAAACAAGCTTTGCTCCACGGTTTTATCCGTGTATATCTCCTGTTTCCGTAGGGATATCTTAAGTCCGCTCGTAAAACAATTGAAGTCGATTCAGTTGTTTAGGCGTGAAGTAGAGACAGACACACAGAGTTACTTTGAGAGGAATTTCTGCGATGGATTGTGAAAAAATAAAGTTGGAAGTGTTATCGCTCCCCCTTTCCCCTTAATTATTTAAAATCTTTACTGACTAGCTTCTTTTCTTTACCGATTAGCTTCGCTCGCGCTAAATTCGGCCTCTATATATAATAAAAGGTATCACGTAATCCTGCTATCCAGCCATGTATACGAAATTTCATCAGAATCCGATCAGCAGTAGCGGCGTTATTAACACGCCGATAAACGTCGAATTATTAACTTTAAAAGGATTAGTAGGATTAACACTTACACACTATACACTAAATTAAGAGTATAATACACATAATAGTTATATAATAGCTTACCAAACAACATTAAAATACATTTGCGACACTAACGGCCATTTTCAATAATGTATCAATAATTTTGGATAGATTGTTATGTCAGATTATATGACAATAGATACACAGAAGTCATAGCAAATGTATCTGTCGATAGGATATTGAAATTAAAGTGCAAATAGATAGATTTGCCTAACTTTAGTAAGCAAAACAAGGGATAGATAGAATATTGAAATCGGCCGTGGGTTTACAAACAAAGGTTATATCGAAGATAATTTACATTTATCGCCGTCTAATAGCCTATGTAAGTGAATATACCCCTCGTTTACAAGTACAAGGTAGTATTAGTCCATATTTGTGCGTATGATTAGTCCATGTTTGTGATAAATGCAAAACATTAACCCTAGGTCTTATTTTACATTTATAATTTGTACCAAGATGATCCGTAAATTACTTCAATATTAAAAAAAATTGCTTACATACCTGCTCTATGAATTAAGTTTCATCTAATAATAGCCTATCTGTACACGAAACATCATCGAAATTATCCGTTATTAAGTGAGAAGTGGATAACAATAAATAACATTTTAATTTATAAAAAAAAAAATTGTCATACGAACTTTGTTACCTATTTTTTTTCAACCATTAAAACCCAATACCAATATTAATGTATATTATATTTAATATACTAAAAATATAATTCCACCATCCATCCATGGAGTTTTCTAGTATCAGACAGCTCAGAGCTAAGCCTAAGGGCGCATCTGTCTTGCAATTTAATAACAAGATTTAATTATAATGAAATAACCTTCAAAAAGTCAGCCAATTTTATCTTCAGAGAAAATGAATTCTATATTCTACTAGCTATTAGCCAGCGAACTTCAAGCCGCCATTTTTGAACGTGACGTATTTTTCACAGGAACTATTTTTATGGAAAAATATAATAATGGTTTTTACTATTTTATTCACAATTTCTTCATATTTACTTACCGTTTAAACCTTCTCTGGACTTCCACGAATATTTCAAGAATAAAAGCAGTCAAATCGGTTCAGACGTTTTCGAGTTTAAGCAAGACTAATAAACAACAATTATTTGTCTGATAAAGAAGATAGAAGATAGATAAAATATGCCTGGCCCGGCCTTGCATTGGCATACTAGTGGCATTTGTGGACCTAATTTTTTACGTACCTTTTTTGACAAAACCCTCATAATTCTTAGAACATTATTTCTCATACTATCCTTCTAATATTATAAATCTGACAGTTTGGATGTTTAGATATTTGAATGTTTGTTCGTCAATCACGCTTCAACTACTGAACGAATTTTGATAACATTTTGTATACAAAGAAGCAATTAGCTGATAGAATACTTTTAATTAATCTATAACCGTCAAATTTTACGCGAGCGACATTAGATTTGATTATACTAATTACTCAGCCAATAGATTCAACTCTTATAAACCACCGTTTAAATCAATATTTATAAGACGTCATAACCCGATTAACAATATCAAGTGAAATCCGACGTACAAATTAATCGTTTAACGCATTATAAGACATAAAAACTGACACGATACAAACGGTGAATATTAAAGAGGCGGGAAACGGGGAAACGTTCAGAAATTACGTCAATCGTAATCGGTGTTGCCACTCGCCAGTACTGAAACTATTGCTATGTGAATATTTATGTGATAAAACATTATTACAGTGATCATTTTAGGGCTATCGTTTTAAAATATCTGAATGAAAGAAATTATTGGTTTTATATTTACTTGTAATTAAAAAGGTTTTAGTAATTTTAAAATAAGGGCTTGTTGTTCAATATATTATAGGCATAAAAACAAATACAATTAATATATTTTTCAACAATTAGACAATAGACAAATTTTTATTAAACAGTACACAATATAAAGTATTGGAAAATCATAAAATTTTAAGACGAGTAACGTGATGCCCAAAAGGTCTTCACGTCGTTGTATATTGCAGAATTGTAACAAATAAAAATAAGGTCAATATTATACTACTAAAGTGTCGACATAAACATTAAAAAACTTGTATGAAATATTATGAATGATAGCTTCTACATCCAGTTATTATCGCGTTTAAAGAAGGTAAAAAGAAATATTCCCGAATCATACCTACTGTTGTATTCAATAGTTTTTGATTGAATCTTCACAAAAAGTACATATTTTTCTTCGCAACACGCAAACTAAGTGAGCAATCATTTTGAATGTAAAAACAAATTCCACAGATGCATATCTATCCAATCAGCTAAAACATTTGAAAAACATTGCACATTTATTTCTACTAAAAACTTTTATAAAAATGTTATCAAAATATGCATTTCTACGTGTCAGTTAGACAAAGTAAGTCGGGATAGCTAAGCGCTTGGAACCCCAAATCCCCATAGAGGATAAATTAGAGGGCGCAAACTCCGTAATCAACTAATTGACAGTTCATTTTCAAACACTTACCCACTTTTAGATGGAGACCAAAATTATCTTCCCGAAATTTTTTAAGAACAAAATTTTGACAGATACATTTTTTAATGGAATTAGATTCTTCCAAAATACTAGCCGAACGATATTTGTAAAATTAAAAAAAAATCAAATAAAGAATCAATCAGAGGGAAGGCAAATGAAATTTAAAAAATTCCAGCCATTGCTGCCCATAGACAATAAAAAAAAAAACTGCCATTAATTTAAAAATAGAACATCTACACACGGCACTCTAAAACATGCAACGGTCGAATTCATTTACGTCGTTGTCGGAAATTACTCTTCAATCTGCATACACGACAATACATTTAACCTTCGCGCTGGTTCGATGACATCACCGTGACACACGGGCGTATAGATACCGCTTGATAAACACCCTTGTCCCACGCTCGATGTTGGTGAAATACATTGAAGAGCGAAATATTGATGTGGTACTTGCCTATTGCAAACTGAAGGGCCTATTCATGTGAACATGATTAAAAAGACGCAATATGTAAGAATTTTCATTAAACTCTTATAAATTCTATCTTAAAATTTGGTAACCAATTTTAAGCCTCCAAAAGTTAAGTTAATTTCGTTTCCAAATTTATAACGACATGCAAAAATTTTACAATACAAATACTGCTACTATAAATTTTAAGCACAAGAAACAAAATATTCACTTTGGTTTATCTGTACTCAAATCAGTTATAATTATACCGTCGAATGAAAAAACGCTGGCACATTTGAAAAAGGAACAGCATTCGGAAGAATCACAATAGTGATTGAGCTTAGTGCTTCGTAACTCCGTTCAGTTGCCAATAATTCAGTACGACCCTTAAACATTGATTGACGACGGACCCTTGGTTTACGAGAGGTCTAATTAGCACGACACGGGTGACTCGTCTCCATAAAACTGCAACTCGATGCCAATTGCATTTGTTTTTGTAACGCGCTTTTGTAGAACTATTTTTGTACGATTTTTCTGCTTTCGATCGCTGTTTTCGATTGTCTTTTTTTTAATGAGCGGGACTTGAGTGCAGTCAGTAAGACCTCATAATTATATTATGCTCGGCGTTTTTAAAACATCTGTGTATTTTCGAAATAATTTTGCGTTTTGAAATAAGAATCTAGTAGCTATATCATTTTAAGTTAGTCTTTAGTTTATGATGAAACTGATAAATGTTTACAAATTGAAAATATTCTACCCAATTCGTTACATTACTCTATTTACCCAAGTTCATGTCTATGTATAGGAGTTTTAGTCATATATATCTTTTTTATTTTCTGTTCTGTTGTTATTAGGACATAATCAAATTTCGATTAAGCCCTTTTAATAAAGAATAAAAAAAACTTCCCGAAATTAGTTAAAATTTAATACGCTAAAATATAACACGATCTCAATGACACGCAAAAAGTATGAAATTTAAAAAGTCAAATAAAAGGGTTCCGTTAAATGCGAAATCTAATGAAGCGTTAAGACTTAGCCGGTATCTTTTTACATTCGAAAGTGTCTGGTTATTTTGAACGTAAACGAATTTTGTCAATTTAGTATTTTAAGCTTTAGTTGCAATTTGGAGTGCCATAGAATTGCGATTTAAATTAATTACCATTTAAAACATTTTTATTCCTAGTTCAATTTCAAAATTGTTAATGGTTAGTAAAAGTTGTTGAAATAATTAATGGGATTTATTGAGAGATGACTTATTTTTTGTGACGGTTTTTTTCAGTCTCAATTTTAGTACCATTAAAATAAAATATCCACTTGAGATATATTGCTTCAAACCCTCGTATCAATATAGACATAAAAATTGAAACAAAGAATTAATAGATTATAAACATCAAACCCATCAATAAATAATAAGAAACTTAAACTGTGCGGCCATTACACAGAATTTACATCCACATTTAATTTTATTGCCTCCATGAATCACATCTTATCCGTATCATACAACAGTGGTACTTGTATGTGATAATTACGATAAACTGACTTTAAATTTTCATATTATCGAAGGTTTTCTATCCCGCTATCGGCTCACCCCGGGGTCGAGCATAAAGGATGCTTCATCCGAAAGGAATCGTTGTCTCAATCAGTTGTGATAATGTCCACTTAAAAAGCGGTAAAAATTAATGATTTATGGGGAAGATAGTTATGACTTATTGCACTGGCGCCCATTATAGATTTTGGTATGTTTACGAGCAGTTTACGATTCTCGGCGTTTGTTTTATGTGTTTAGGGAAATATCTTGCGGTTAATGTGTTATGACCGTATTATTAATCTTTTGTTTTGTTTAGCGTTTGGAACTTGGTTGAATTTTAATGATTACTTAGTGTTAGTTGTAATTTTTGCTGTAACAGTTCTTAAGTAATAATAATGAAAATTTTCAGCATTGTCTGTTATCAAAAATTAATTGTTAAAATTTAAAAGTATTTTAAATGTATTCCTGAAATTCAATCACATTCGCATAAAATAATGAACACAACTAATATTATTTATTAATACCAATTTAATAGAACGTAAAAACAAACTCATAAATAAGTAAACACTATTAAATGACGTAGTTAGCTTTAATTGAATAAAGCGTAGATAATAAATAAATCATTTTGACAAACAGGTGCATCTAATGCCGTGACATGTGCTCCACAGATAAAATATAGCTATATAATGATGATGCACAGATACCGTAATAATGTCCTTATCTTGTGCAATCTGGTTACATTACTTAGATAACATCAGCTCCTAGGTAAACTTGGAGCATACGTGATCAGAGTAGAAATATAAGTGTTGGACGAAATTTATCTCGGCTTGGAACATTTTATTAGCAATTTGGGCTTCCTTAAGCCCAAATAAAGAAACCTCTAACCTTAAACCTTCTAAATAGAGAAGGTTAATCGTTTGATATAAAGTACAAATACGCAATTTCACAAAACTTACAATCAATAGTATAGATTTCTTCCTATAGTATAATCTTGTGTTTGTTTTAACGCGAGTACTTTCCATTTTAAATAAAATACTTTTTAAAGGATTTTAATCGTCGGGTTAAATAATAATGTAAAATAATGTATAATAAACCGCGTTTAAAATCCTTTAAAAAGTATTTTATTTAAGATTTCTTCCTATTTAAATGTAATTTTTGAGAAATGGGTAGCATGTTAGTAGCCTAATGTTAAATGATTATCGCTATTTATGAATACCTCGCATTTAGATAAGAGTTTAATTCAGAAATAAAGCAGAAAATCAGAACAAACAAAAAAAAAAGATAAATGCACAAACAACGATACAATTTTCTATACTTTTTATAAACACTAGTAAATTGACATTTGAGTATGACTCACTAATCAAAATGCACCGTGTAAATAGCCAAAACCTTGACAGAAACATATTCACCTTATTCCGGGATGCGTAACTCGACCTTGCTTCCAAAACGGACAGGACACCCAGACTACGCGACTCCTAGAACTCATAAATGTCAAGACCAAATCTGGCCATGGTAATCAGGTACTCGGTATTCAATTAGCGTAGACGTTCGTTACAGTTTGGCTGTCGGAGATGTAAAAATACGAGGCGTTGATGGAGTGAGGGCCGTGAGAGGAATGAGGAGTGACCCGGACGTGGATCTGGGGAGTAACGGTGCATATGCAAAGATGGACACCGTCTGATTAGAACAAATGGATTGTGAAGACTAATTTAGAGGTAGAGTAACGGTTCAACCGGACAGTGATAGTATGATTAGTGCAAATGAGAAGAAATTGTTAAATTAGTCAATATAATATGACTTGTTTTAAGAAGGTTTCATTTATGATTTAGCTCAACTGGGAGTCGATAGTAAGAAGGTTTAAGAGATTGAACATCAGAAAAACGGTGAAGGAAGGTCTTATAAAAATTAACAAATTATCAAATTCAGATTCATTACATGATCTTGTTTCGTGATGTAAATTTAACTATATTATTAGTGCACCGATACTTTTTTCATATTTTTTATTTGTAGTTTCCATAGTGTTTGCAGAAATATTCTAATCTACTGTATTAACTTAATTAAAGTTGTTGTTTTGAATCAATTATTTCCGATACAAATATCAACTAAGTGTAACTTTGAGAGTGGCCAGAATCTTGTGATTTTATTAAAGATCTAGTTGAAAATATAGTCTCATTACTATTATTATTACAAGCCACTGCTAGGCAAAGATCTCTCTTTTTCTCCTCCACTCAGATCTCTACTTAGCGAGTATCTCCAAATTCGAGTAAAAGGCATCTATTTCATCCCTTCACCTGCGTCTAGGTCTACCCCGGTGTCTTATAATATTATTATTAATGTCTAGTCTCATACTAAATTTAAAAAAATCACACCTAGTATTTAAAAGAGTTACCAATCCGATAATCGATGAAGCAACCACGATTCAAATCAGTAACCGCAATACAAATGCAATTGTTTACATTTCATTCTTTTTGCTTGCTTGGAAGCAGTCAAACAAATCATTTTGAATCGCGTGCGCTTAAACGCTCGTGAAATATTAGCACAGTGGATTCGATGTTTATGTTTATTATATTTGATTTTAATACGCATTAACGTATGTAAGTTGCATGCGTTAGGTTCGCAATTAACGGTATTCGTTGTTGTAAGGGTTTATGTAATATCGGTTAATAGGCGCATTGCTCATTAAGATTGTGAAAGAGAGATTGGTGAATATTGACGAACAGTTAAAAATAAACCATGGGGATATAGATTGTATTATGGAGAAACCGAGAGATGCCTTAGATCTTATGTAACAGTAAATATAACATAAGAAATAGATAAGGCAGAAAAACATCAAAATAAAGGGAATTAAGATAATTATGCCATCTATTTTATATAGCAAACTTGCATTATGTTTGATATTTAAATATTATACATTGTTACATCAAGGAAGAAACATGACAGAAATATGATACGATAATGATTCATATTGAAAGACTTCTTTCTACTGATACCATTTAAATAATCCATTTCTCGATGGACGCCATAAATAATAAAAACGAAGGCACACAAATAGTTCCACATGACTGCCGATACACTGGTAGTGGGATTCCACAGATATCATACACCTCTATCTCGTGCACTGACATGGCCATTTAAAATAAACACCTAGTAATGTACAGTAGGGCTTTGCTATATAAAAGGAGCTAAATTGCAAGCGTAATAGAGATTTCTTTTACATTTTTTTGGGAATTTTGTACCTACTTTGTTTTGTTCCATTTTTTTATCACCTTTTGCTAAAATCATGTTATGCCTATGAGTTGAGGGGTATTGAGTGCTAATTATAGATTTTCAATTATCAGACGTTGCCAGAGAATATACTTGAAACAATGATGCTTAATTTGGAGAACCATAATTTCTATCCATTACTTTTCGTCTTCTATCCTATATCTTTTCGTCTTTTTATCATCAACCCTTTCCTTACTCTATCTTCACTTATTTTAAGCCTACGAGAAAACTGTTAAGGATATCCCGCCGTTGTTGTTCCTTTAACATCATTTCTATTTAGAGAAAAACTTCTTTTCAGCAAGAAACCTTCCTCGAACATCAGCTGTACATTGGTCGTTTAGGATTAAAACCCAGTAGTTGGTAATCACAATTTTTTATTATCGGCTATTCCTACACGTGACGTGAGCCACAATTAGGTTTTTTGGTGTTTTCTCACACGCTCGGCCTTATTCTGATTCACGTCAGGTGATCTTACGCGGAATGATTGGGGACAGTTGTTAGAATCGGAAGGTTTAAACAAATGAGCCGAAGTCTCAAGGCCCAGCTTCTGGTAAACACGTAAATGGAATTTAATTGTTTTGGTTTTGATGTTCTGTTGGTTGAATTGTTTGAGTTTGGTCAAATGTTTGAGGATTGGATTTTAGACTTTTAACATTTGCCATTGTTGTGTGTGTCATGATGTGTGTATCTACTACACAGAGTACTAAAAGGTATAGAGTGCTGGCAAACAAATCTTAGGCATCATTAAAAAACAAAAATTGAGCCGAAAATTTTCTGTACTGTTGTGTTCGAATAAAAAAATACGTCACCTGTATTGTCTTCAATAATGAATTTTAAAAAATATCAAAAAAAGACAATAATAGTAATTAAATAATTTATAGAAAATCGATTGTTCTGGATACTAGATATTAGAAAAATATTTGTCACTAGACTCAATAGACATCCTACATGCGCGTTCTATAAGTATTTATGGTCTATGGAGGCTGGGCACTCTTAGCCACAAAAACGGCGAGGCTCTCACTCATAAGTTCATGTTGAGATGCATTCCGCCGGCCGCTGCCTGCTTCTGGCATACAAGGGAATACAGGGTGTTTAAAAACAAATAATTTTTTTTGTTATGTGATAAGACAATTAATTATCAGATTTGTACACATTAATATTATACATTTTAAATATCAAAATAAAAACACAACTGACATTGATTTTGTGTTTGTTTGTTGTTCTGGACCTAAAAACACAATACTTAGGAAGCCTAAGAGGATCCATAATTTTTAATCTTATAACACATTTGCTTAACTCATAGAGAATTTTCATAGATCACTTATCATCAAATGACTTGATGGCCTACTGTCATCCAAATAAAATCTGCTATACAGAATTGCTATCCAGGCCAGGATTAACAGGACTTTGACTTGCCTACTGTTTAAAGGGCCAAAAGCCTGGTTGCTATAATCTTGTGGACTACCATTAAAAAAATCATAAAAATATGAAGAAAATCCAACAGCCTCTAGAAAGTTCGGTGGCGCCGTGCTCAAATTCCCTGGCGGCCGATCGCGATAGTCGACCTATATGTATTATGTATAACAAATGGGAGACATCCCAAATAAAACAAACGGGAGCCCTTATATTCGGCCCTGAGTCTTTGGTAGGGCTGCCTCTTGAAGGACTATTTGCACAAATAAGGTTAAGAAAATCTTTCAGCTTTTTTTTTCGTGTTCATTGGGAAAAATTATATTGGTTTTAACAGCCGTCTTTTAGTGCGACAAAAAGATTTTTTTAATTTTAATTATTTTTTTCTTCTTCTTTTGTTCCTGACCCTCCTGTCTCAGACGGAATTTGCCAACGTCAAGTTTTCACACTGAACATCAGTGAATGGTATATAGTCTGTTACTTTCGATACTCTGTGCTTTGGAGAAGACAAGGGTGAGTGACGCATAGATAAGAGGACTTTTGACAGACCTAGGTATTCTTTTTTTCATTTTTACTTTTGAGAAATGACATTTCACGATGTCATATTTTTGTCGAAGTTCAAA
>LQNK01001062.1:151494-214230 GCA_001586405.1 Phoebis sennae
TCTACAATACGAATATTCTAATTACTTTTAAAACTATTTTTGGAGTATCAATTGCACATATATTTTTAATAAGGGTATTATTTATGTTTCGAAAACAATTTTTGCTAATATTATAAAGCTGAAGAGTTTGTTTGTTTGAACGCGTTCATTTCAGGAACTACTGGTCCGATTTGAAAAATTGTTTAAGTGTTTGATAGCCCATTTATCGAGGAAGGCTATAGGCTATATATCATTTCAATATTTTCACGGGAACGAAGCCCTGGGGCGCAGCTAGTCCTTAATATGGATTAATCTAGGTCAGAAGTAGTGTATCGGACTTTGTTTAATATTTCTTTAATTCAAATTCGCTTTTAAGGCTGTCTATTGTGCGGTTGTACAGTAAATTGGGCGGTTTACTAGAGCTACTTGTATTTACATATTGTTTCTATTGTTTTTCATATCAGCTCCTAATATTAATAATATTTTATAATTTAATAATTGGTTAGAAACATCTTTTTAAAGACAGTACTTCAATTTTTATAACCTTGTCCTAAATCGATTGAATTTAACATAAAACAGGCACATTTTGATACGTTAAGCATTTAAAGCGTGACTGAGTAACAAACTCAAAGAATGTCACCTTACAAGGGCCCTAGTACTCTCTCGTGGTCTATTGTACTATCGGCGAACTCAGCTATTCAATACCACCATGCAAAAATACACCCTAAGTCGAAAGAAATAAGTGCAGAAATCGCGTGGATGTGTCAATTGGCGGAGCGAACTTAGGTCGAAATTTTTGTAGGTAAAATCAATGACGTCACCGTTCTTTCTAGGTTACCCTACAAATTAAATCTTTCTCATATCTACAATTATAAACGATTTTGTATAATTAAGAGTTAATTATGAAAATATATAGTGGCTTTCGTTTTTTGTATGGCGTCGTTTCCAGACTTTTCTAGATCTTTCTAGCATTTAACTCATTCAGGACGTGTTAACTATTATAAGCAGAGCTATGATTGACGTGACGGCGAGGAAATCAAATACCCAGCTAAACTTGACACCTCCAAGCATAACCAATTACTGGAGCTCCCGGCTCACCTTGCTAGCCGAGAAAATACTTATTAAACAGGGTTGCTAGTAATGTTCATGTTTTATATGCCCTAACAACGGATTATGATGCAAGCAAGATATATTTATCACCTAGCTAAGGAGCATAGGCCACCTAAAATGTAGTATCAAATGAAAGGGACAAGACAGGAAAGACTAACGCTAAGGGACAACTTTTATTGTCGGCGTTAGATTGCAATTTATTTAGAAAAATCATATTTGAATGTCATTTAATGTATAGAAGTAAGTTATATTTTATTTTAATACATCTCTATCCTGGTTTGGTGGAAATTAATTAAAGTTTATAAGTAAATTGTGGAAAAATTATTTAGTTCAATATTTTAAAAGGAATTTGCATCGAGAAGTGGCAATACAATTTATCATATGCTCAAACCTCCAACCTCCTCTCAAACTCTCAACTCTCAAACGCTCAAACCTCCTCCTCAAAGGTCCCAGAGGTTCCAAATTAGCGAATGCGTATCTAAATAGGTTTTAGTGTAGCAACCCTAGTCTAGAACGCAGGGCTAATGTGCAAGAGCTCAAGCGAGGCTGGCCGCCCGCGGTATTGTGTTACTTGCCGGTGCGGTTGCAGTTTTTATAACCGCTACATACCTATTAAGCTCTGCCCTTCGACATGATTCACTTATCTTTTTCATTTCTACTTTTCGTTTGCAGACATTTTTAAATTTAATTTCATCGTACCTAAATACTTTTATGTCATTTTATCAGCGTACGCAATACCATACGTCATACATCATCTATTTATTCATCGTGTAAAACATTCTACAAAAATAAATAAAAAATGATCTCCGGCCTATTTATGTGTCAATTTAATTTTTAATTCCTAGGACTTAATTTATCGAATGTGACTTTATGGAGTTTAAAATCATTAAACTACGTTATAAACATTAAGAGAAAGATAAAAATAATTTGTCATCAAGAATTCACGTTTTAATAAATAACCGACTAATTACAATGCTTACGAGTCGTCGGGTAAAGTTCCTAGAAGACCACCCGCTTCGGGCTGGTCCTGTTTTCAACATGAATAATTTACCTATGATCACGTTAATTTATGGCATGTTCTAGAAAATTTACTGGTCGATACAATACATTAGTCTTACAAACGATCTATGATTTTATTGGTGCATATATCCCGAGCTTAAAATAGTCTCAGTAAATTTGATTTTCATACCAATCCTAAGAATTCTCAGTATCAAGATATAAGAAATTATCGTACGCACAAGGAAAAGTGTAATTCTAAGTTGTAACACAACATTTGTATTCCACACACCGTCGTACACGGCACAACATACATCAGCTTGTCGGCAAATCGCTCCGAGTCTTCATCACGTAATCGCTATAAATCAGATGTCTAATGAGCGTTAAACTCCGTTCACACTGACCACAGATTGTATCTGCAACTCTGATACCATCGACAACATCTATGGACTCGACGAGTTTTTAAAACACGATTATGAGCGACAACAACAACCATCATTTTCGCTAATTTTATTGTTTCGTGACTATCTTTATCTTTTTATTGACTCCTTTTATGCGTTCTTTCTTATTCTTAATAACTCCAAATATATTTGAAACAAATAAAGAGATATCGACAGTCATCCAAATTTATATTTTTTGTTCCAATTTTTAGAAAGAATAGGATGCTATCTTTAAATTTACGTTTACAGACAAATGTTTCCACAAATGAAGTTCCGCGTGTCCGGATTGGACGCGAAAGCGAAATACATTCTCCTCCTGGACATCGTCGCAGCAGACGACTACCGATATAAGTTCCACAACAGGTAGCACATCATCCATCGCCTGTCTGACACCATTGCCTCCACTGACAACCGAGAATTCAGCATCAATGGAAAGCAGAATTGTCGGTCTCGCTTAGGCTTCTGCTATAACCCTAACATTAAAATCACTCCACCTACACCGTTGATTCGAGATATTCCGACGTAATTCACCCGTTTTACGATTTAGCTTGTGATTATTCCCACATTGCGCTAGTTCCCACAGAATTAGTTCCGATTCCATATTAATTGTAGCTAATTTGAATCCATGTTTAAAGGGCAACGACACTACGTTTACAGCACTCAAAATCACCAACGATTAAGGATTCAACGCGCATCCAACGGGCAATATCATTAAAATACCTTTGTTTCAAACACCGCAGCGGTGACGTAAAAAGCGAGTTACATCGAAGGTGAGAAATATTGACTAGACGTAGATTTTTCGGATCTGAGGTCAATGTTAAAGTTTCGAGACGATTGTGATCATTGAATTCGAGCGTGTACATTGTAAATTGTTGATAACAAGATTAGATACGGCGATCTTCACGTCCGACTGCGCTCGAAGACTCGCATCAAAACAGCCGCTGCGCTGGATTGGCAACATCGAGATGCGTCCGATAAACTTCAATAATATTCGTTAATTAATACAAACCGAACATTCCAGTTTAAAATTTGATTGTGAGTCAGCCGTAAACCGATAAATTGTCGCCGACAAAGGAACCGTCTAGCGCCGGTAATATAGCGATTAATTATTCATCAACATCGTTTTGTTTTTAATATTAAAGAAGATTTGAAGTAAATCACTCAAAAATTATGAATAAGCCTACGTCGCTATTGACCTACAAAAATATTGAATGAGTAGAAAAAGTTTAAAAACTTTTAGTAAAACATCGTGTGAGTTCAAGGTATGACGTATTCATCCATAATGTGGTTAAATGACCCAAAACGTTTATGTAAACGCGTTTAATTAGTGCGGAACAAGATCACAAGCTAAAACGGTCGTTTCTTGGGAGCAAATGAACACAAAAAGTGAAACTAGTTCAGCGGCATGTCTCACAATCGACGTGATGTCAAATCGTTGTCGCAAAGAACGAGTCCCAATCCATGTTTTTCTCTCGTATTGCTTACAGACGTATGTTTCCTGCCTACAAAGTTCGCGTTTCTGGTCTTGATAAAAAAGCAAAATACATTTTGCTAATGGACATCGTAGCTGCCGACGATTGCAGATACAAATTCCACAACAGGTATAAATAAAGATGTGATGATGGAATTAAATTAAAATAAGAAAGTTAATCATACATAGTGGGCACATGACCGAGCGGCCCATCTTATTTTAATGTAATTCGTGGATATAAAACGATGAGGCAAGAAGCATGCGTATGTACCGACGTGAAGATAGGGATCTGCGTGAATATCGACAGCGAAACTAACGAACGCTAGAGCCGTGTTTTTGCCATTCTTTGCTTCGCTAACGAACCGGATGTTCTTGGAAGAAACGCTGGTATGGTATGACCCAATTTCGAATCCAATCACGTACTCTTAGTCAATTTATGAATTGTCGTTCCCCTGATTTATCTTGGCAGCATATTCTCGTTCTACGCAGATCTCCTTTCGTTCACGTTGCTTTTTTAACCCATTGTCACACGTAGTGTTAAGTGTTATGTCGCTTTTGTCACCATTACCGTGTTTTTTAGTCCTCAAATGACTTCCTTAATGACTAACCCGCGCTTACAATGCATGTTCGCTTGCGGTGTAGACGGCAAAGATTTCAATTAATTAAATATTTTCACGCTTTTACAAGTTTCTGACTGAGGTTATAAGTACATTGTTTATATCGTCATAACATTCATAATTTATGCGACCACCTGTCTTAGTGCCATGTGTTCGTTTTAATTAAAAATTAATTGTACTTTCATTAGTAAATACCTAATTACTTTTGGTTATTTATGAAGTTTGATAAACTTTAATATATGCTAATGTTAGCTTCTAATGTTTTGTGAAATGGTTCCCTATGCTCTTAATTTGGTAGTAACTTATTAATTCAACAGTCAGTATAAGCTTATTAAATTTTGTTTCTGTGTAATGTTATAGATGTCCTATATCTGTTACTTTTTTTCCGGAGTCGGTGGATGGTAGCCGGTAAAGCGGACCCTGAGATGCCCAAGAGGATGTACATCCACCCTGACTCGCCTTCAACAGGGGAGCAGTGGATGCAGAAGGTCGTCTCCTTCCACAAGCTGAAGTTGACGAACAATATCAGTGACAAGCAC
Organism: Phoebis sennae; assembly: GCA_001586405.1. Classification (NCBI taxonomy): domain Eukaryota; kingdom Metazoa; phylum Arthropoda; class Insecta; order Lepidoptera; family Pieridae; genus Phoebis; species Phoebis sennae. Next base: position 156,647 of record LQNK01001062.1, read on the forward strand.
GGTTTCGTGAGTACCACATTTATTTATCACAACCGCACCTCAAATTTAATCGTATAATTTACAAATTCGCATATAATCATCCGGTGACATAATTTTCGAAATCCCAATAAAAACCGACTTTAATTGTGCTAATGATAATTTATGCAGCATTAAGTTAAAATGCGCGTCCCAAAATGTGAGCGGGTCATCAGAGGACCTCGTACAGAACTAATCAATTTTATTTGTGTTTATAATCACCCGGAGAATCGTTCACGTCAACGTTACGACAAATGAAGGGCAATGTTGCCCATCACGGAACCAAAAAAGTAACATCGGGTGTTTTTTGTTGGGTGCAAAAAGTTTTATAATGTGGGTGATATTATAATTAAAAAGGTTCGTGGGCTGGTTTGTGTCGTCGGCCGGCGGGGGTCCATTGTGCCCGCCACGGTTATTATCGCTATTTACTTTAACCAGTCATCCACTCCACCATTTAGTAGTTTTCAATGGATTATCCAGACACCGGTCTATTTGTGTGCAAGGCCGTTCGCTCGTGCAAATTGTAATTATGTGATCCATCTTGAATTAGCTCGAATACAATATCTGTACTGATATTTTAAAGCGGATATAATTTGTGTATGGGATAGGTTCAATTCTTTCTGAGGCAAATTCATGAGTGATATAGACATAATTAGGAGTAAAACGGCGCCGCACAGCTAGTCTCATAAGACCGTATGATAATCAGTGCAATATCAACACTTCTTCAATAGAAAGGCCGTCATTAGAAATTGTAATGAAATCGACGATTAATCACAGAACCGGTTTGAGGAAACGTGTTCTCATTAATTACTACACTTAATTATAACTTTTTTCGATATATTTCATACACAAACACGGCCTATTACGGAAACTAGACGGCTACCTGCGATGAAGGCACCTGTCTTTTTAAAGGAACCCATTTGCGAATAGTTATAATTTTAACCTTAAATTCGGCACGTAAACGTTTTAAAAAACTTCGCTCAAAACCGAATCTATTATAATTAAGAAAAATACAAATATTATATCATACATTTTAAAGGAACACATTTGCAAATAATTATAATTTAATCCAACTTAAAAAAGTGGCATGTATTTTTAAATCAAGATAACTTAAAAAAAGCTTCACTCAAAACCGAACCTATCATCCATGTTTAAAAAAATATGTATTATATCACAGTTTCATCCAGACCAAAATACACGTATCAATTTCATGATGCTTCCGAAATGGAAAGCCGACCAACATATTACACCTGACTGCGTTTACATGACCGCGATCCAATCATAGATAATTTTTTATATTCCGATGAGCGTTTGTTTTTTCTGTCATGACTTTTGTCTTTGACGAGGGGCTAGTTGGTAATTGAAATAACGATCGTCTCCGGTTGGTATGTGAAGAATTTTGACATCAGCTGGCTGCTTAGGTATTTCTTTCGATTACGATTCTAATTTAAGTATTGCATTTAATTCACTTTAATTAAAGATATCATATTTTTATAATTAAAATAATTAAATCATATTTTTAATTATCTGTCACAAAACTTGACACATGACGTTCATTTTTTATCTATGAGAGTCGATACAGATAAAAAATGTCTCTTCGAATTTCCAATTGATTTAGGATAGTTTATACCTTTCACCTTTCTTTGATCTTTAACGACCGTTTTCCAAACAGGTAGAGATCCGAGATACTGTATGTTTGTTTTTTGTTCGCGTTTCGTGTCCGACACGCCGATTTTAGTACGCTCGTCAATTTTTCATATTGATATTATCGGCGATGTTAACATGCGTTCATTTTGTTTGGTGTTTTTTGTTCGTTTTACTATCGTCTAAATTCTAAAGTCTTCTCACTTTTGAGGTGGCGTTTTAGATTATTATAAATTAATTACTCGAAATACACATAGAGCAAATTACAATGAAATAGTAGGCTATGGTTTAGTTTTGCAATGCAAGTATAATATCTACCTACTAGAATGCCTGGAGCCACGCAGAAGAAATTATTTATCAAACGTTTAATAAAAGTTTAGCAGAACAAAAAGCATCAATTGGTTAATAAAATATCTTCAAGACTCTTGTACTTAAAAATTAAAGAATCCCTAATTCTGGAACAGACCAAGAATATAAGCATTATGATAACATCATTAGAGAATAATTCTTATGCTAATTAAACTGTTTACTTCCAATCGGAAATAACCAGTATTAACACAACACATTTGAAGTGGGTGGCACAAAAACAAACCGATACAAAACGTGTATTACGAACAAACAGGGCTTGTTCAGCGTTCCAATGTCCCGATGTTCACTAATCGCAGCCTTGTGTGCCGTTTTTACGAACCAAAACATCTTGAACTTACAATGCCTTCGCTGCCGGGGGTGTATTCTCCAAACGTCAATGACGAAAAGCGCCATTTTAATTGTGAGGGGCTAATCCTCAACCGACTCTTTCGAGCGTCTAATTCGCTTCAAGTAGCCCATTGTGTTTCGGAAGCTTCTCACTGAATACAGCTGCCACGAAACCGCTGTAAAAGCAAACGTAACATTTCATAAGTATTCCTTATTAATTTGACCGCTCACCTTGCGAACTTAGTTGCGAGTTTTCGTTGTTCTCAACTTTCTTGCGTAATTCTGAAATTTTTGCACGGGTTCGATGAATAAATAGCTACTCGATTACAAAGGCCGACGAACCGGTGCGCTTGCTTGAGCAGGAAAGGGCATATGTTCGATAATTTATATACAGTTATTGATCAAAAGGTGCTGTCCTTTGGGAGGCATCGAGGCATCCAGGAGATCGGCGAGCCCCTCTCGAATTGTTGTCTATTACACGAGGGTGATAAAATCTTTCGTAAGCGAAGCCATCTCGGTCTTATCGCTTCAATTGTCGATGGGGTTAGTCGAATAATGGATTAATTATCGAAGACCGTGGTTGCGGTTTCGAGAATAGGGATTCAGACAATTAGGGTGTATGAATTACATTTAGTACCATATTCAAACTCTATTGCGACTAAAATTATAGAAGAATTGTGTAATTTGCATTGTAAAAAATCAAGAATATAATAATTTCAATAATTTTGAATTACAATAGAAATCGAACAGCTAACATAAATTGCGTTGAATGAATGTTAAATGCCTTTTTGTTATTAAATTTTTCTGATAAGATGCAAAGAATCATTCCTCATAAACCAGCTACTACATTTTATAGAGCGTAGGTATCACAAAAAATATCTTAATGAAACACAAAGAGAGGCTTTAACGTCATCTTATTATACAATAGTGGATAATTGAAGTGTAAATTTTAATCCTTTTTGGCTGATGTAAGACGGGTTAAGCCTTTTGCTGAGATTCTATTAAGACTTTTAACAAAGTGGCGCCGCTCCAGCGTTTTGTCTAAAAATGCGAATCTTTATGAAGATGTTTGCTACAAAAACTACTGAATAGGGATGTATTGGAGTTCATTTAATATAAAAGACTAGCCGCACACCGCAGTTTTACCCGCGTTCTAATCTCGTTGTAACTCCGGGATTAAAAGTACCCTCTATGTTATTCTGAATCCTTACCTATATGTATACCAATCATCATAATCGGTTCAGTAGTTTATGCGTGAAATAGATGTAACATACATACATCTTTTCAAACTTTCGCATTTATAATATTAGTAAGATTAAAATTGATTTTAATGTGACGTAATCGTCGGTTTGTTTATTGCATTGTAAATCTAATTTTTTACGTATACATACCTACTAATATATTCTTGTATATCTTCAAAATTAAGCAGAGTTTTCATGAGTATTTTTATGAATGTTTTTGAAATAGATACAGCTAGTGTATTTAGTATCAGTATTGGATTGCAACAAAAACATTGACTGACCAAGGGCAGCTGTCATTTGTCAATATTAGGGTGATATCACAGAGTTATAATACAGTGGTTACATGACCTCTACAGTCTGTTACCAATTCTGTACACACTGGGAAGTAAAAATCAGGTCTTTTGAAAGAGAGTGTGTTCATGTTTCGCATTATAAGAAATAACGTTAATTGTGTGTAAGGAACATTTAAAATGCAATTTACAATTGATATCGACTATACTCTTATCACAAACAAATTTTGTTGAGTTATAAGTAATTTATTGTTCATGATAAATGAGGTAAAACGCTTGACATTGAAAAAATTTCAAAAACAAAATAAAAGTTCTTTCCTACTCTTTAGTGTGAGGAAATCGGTTCTATATTTTGGCAAAAAGTTATTGATTAAGTGTTTAAAATTACACAATAATAGCTTATACCGATTATAACATATTTACCTAATTATACTAAACTTAAAACAAATGTGAACACGAATAGCTCTTTAATAGATAAAGAATTTGACAAAATGGCCCGTATCCGAAACTATTGAATAAATAACATTAAATTATGAGTTAATAGCCAGCTGACATTATTATGTGAATATTTATATTTTATTCTACATCGTTTTATTTATTTATTAAGCAGTCACACCTGCCAGAAGGAAATAAAGTAAATAAAGATTTGGTTGTTAATTGTGATGGGTTATAGAATGTAATATAGGTAATTTTACACTTATTGTTATATTAGGGTTAAATCTCAACACCTAATTCAGACAATGCTTTGTCGCCATACATTGCTGCCTTTCTATTTAAATTTTGACGGCGAGCTATGAAAACCTCGTAAGTAGCAAATCTTGTAAAAGCCCCATTAAATTGTTATTGTTTTAATTAAAGTCAGATAATAAGAATAATTGTAGCGCTAAATGAATCTCAGCTATTTCAATCATTTTGACGGAATCATTTCCATCGTTCCGCAAAATTAATTTTATAGCACAATTCGTCTTTTTAGTTGGTTTCGGACAACAATTTCCTCCATTTGGTTTTTTACTTCTGTAAAATTTGGATTTACGCACATGTGAGGTTTTCATTACCCGCCGTCGATTTGTGACCGTCCATCAGTGTACAGCGTATCATCTATCCCTTTTGCACTCATAGTTTAGTATAGAGTAGGATATAGCTGTCCCTTTCTCATCAAAATTTAAGTAAGTAAAACCAGGGATGCATGTGTTCCCACGGGAGACGGAACGTACAAATATTTGCGAGATCAAGTCCGGATCAAATGCAGTTCGACCACTACTATTGTGACTCGAACTATGTCATTTAAGTGAGTTCGAGATAACATTAAATCAAATCAAATCAAAATAATTTATTTCTCTGACAAAGATTTTTTAACATTGTAATAAATAAACGGTATATTATGTATCAAGTAATTGTACTTGTTTTTAACTTTTATGATTTATATATGCCACTAATTTAGGGTGAATATATTATTATTTAGATTTTTTAATATTTTCTATTCTAAGATATGGGACTCCATCACTAAATACCCGATTTCAAAGTTACGTAGATACAGCAAGCTTAGTATATCTATTGAAAAATTCTAAATTTTTATAATGTAAATTAATCATTAAATAAGAAACTAGTACTAGAAACTAAAAGAATATATGCATCATCATTTTAAAAGCCATTAGCAAATCACCTGATAAGTTTAATTAAAAAAGGTTCTTGGGAGGTATTCCCACGGAGCCGCGAAGACTCGAACAAACTTTACGATAGGCAATACAATTAATTTGTTTATTTTAGCACATTGTTATGAAATCGATCGTATAATTTATCACTTTAATTTTATGAGTTTAGTTTTAAAGTTCAGCGGTAATGGCGCGGGTTGCCATAAAGCGAACCGTGTTACAGATTATAATAAAATTTTCGTTCTTTTTTCAAATTTATTTGCGGCCAGGATTTTGTAGATTTTGTCTATTATTTTTATGATTCCTTGTGGTTAATACTCTTTGTTGTTATTTTTTGCGATATTAAAATTAAATACAGAAATATTTCGTTTATCATTGCATGGTTGCATAAAAATAAGAAAATAAACGCAACTGTAAACGTATGTGTATATAATAGTGTCATAATTTAAATATCAGATCTCACATGTAATCTTTGAGGCATTACAAGTGCAATGAATAATACGACTAAAAAACATGTCCTCAAAAATAGAAAAGATTTAAGAACGATACAGCCTTGATAAATACTTTTCACTAACATATAAATTATCAAACGCGTTAATTTTTAAACTTTTTCGAGTATTATTAAACATTGAAACAAAATATAAATGACTATAAAAATAGTTGTTTATTAATAGTTATAAATACACAATTCCCTCGTCAAGTGGTCGCTCGCAGTGCAAATATTTGGCTAACTTGACACCCTGTTTACACGCACTTGGCTGAAACATTGATATTTTTGACATGGGCTAATACATGGTCAATATGTACTGTATCTCTTACTGACACCTAAACCCACACTTTATGTTAACAATAAAATTAATAGAACACTTTCGAAAACTGTTTCATTTAATCTTTTTCATCGAATTTAAAACTATCATCAGTTTTTTTAGGAATTCGTTGTAACACCTTCAAAGATAAAACTATAGTTCAAATTCGTAATTTATTGAAGGCCACAACAAACACAAATATTGTTCTTACAAACACTTAACCATTGCGTGTGAAGAGATGTGCGTGTCACACCGTGCCTGCCGTCGGCCATTTTGTCGACCGAAAATTGGCGGGAAAAATTGAGAAAACGACACTTGTACTTCCATGGCGCAGACTAAAACGCACATAAAATGCAAATGTCCCCGCGTTAGTTCGAACGGAAGCATTAAAAAGATGAAACATCCAAATAGTTGGAAAATATTCAGCATTTCAAACGGCGTGCCTGTATTAATTTGGATTTTTATGGCTGTTGTTGAAAACTTTATTGTTTGATAGCTCTATCGGAGTTGTGGCTTTAGATATTATATAAGAGCATTTATTGGTACACAGAACGCTATTTTTATATGTAAAATCGTCTTATATTACATATATCAAGTTTTCACTACAAAATGATAACTGAAATTATGTCTAAGAAGAAAAGAATTTGATAACAAACAAATATCTTCCTTGGGCTGATGTTAATATATGTTGAAAAATGAATTATAAGACGTAACTTTAACATTCCTCTTTTTCAGGTAACTTTATAAATCAAAACACTACAAAATTATCATAAAAAAATAATAACTGAAATGATTTCTACGAAGAAAAGAATTGATAACCACCGAATAAGTAAAATAAATAATAAGACGTAACTTTAACATTCCCAACAAAACGGCATTTTATAAAATCGCATTAATGAAGTAGTTAATGAATAGCAAAACAAAAAAGGTTTTTTGTAGTTAAGTAGGGAATATAAATAACATGTTAAATTAATTAGATAAATTACACGTAAAGGGCGTTTTTTACTGTATTCGTTTATGTTCTATTAAACTTAAATAATTTTACATTTGTTTTCAGAAATAATATAATTCGCTAGGAAAAAATGGAAACGACTAAGCATACCAAATATGTGTAAGACCTATAAATGTCAATTCATTTTAATTAAAATTGATTTAACCGTTTCAACGTTTTCCTATAAGGAAGATATTAATACTAGCTAGATAAAATATGGTTTTAAGATAAAACTGTACTAAGAAATATAGATATATCTTAAAGTAAAATAGTACTAAAAGTCAAGTGTAGTATTCCTCAGCAAAGAAAAGACACGCTACGTACACATTGTGGCGTGACAGCAAAACCGAAATTACACCTCAAATTCACCGACACTCGAACTTCACTTTATACCTTTAGGGCCAATAAAAGCGCCACCGAGAGCATAGTTTCGAAAACTCAAAAACACCGAATGTACTGGCGTTGCTAAAACCGAGGATGGTCTACAGACACGCATAAGAAAAACACCAGTATACCAAGAACTCACACTTCGCAGTTGAAACAAACTGCGTGATACAATTGCTTGTTTCGTAAGGGTCAAGATATACTGGCTTCCCGTTTCCTTGTATGAGGGTGTGAGGAGGTTATCACTGTTATTATGGGGGGTGCTGAAGTAACTGTTCTACGCATTCCTTTTTATGTATGTCGTTAGAATGCTTGATGGTGTAATTTAGGTGTGAACGTTAGATGGCTTAGATACTTTTGACATGAAATATTTTGATTTGTTATTGTTGGTTTTTGAGGGTTGATGTCTTTGAATTATTTAATATATTCTCAGTAAAATTTTGACTATATTCTCATAAAATTGTGAAACACCATATTAAGTCACTCTTCATACATTTAAATTTAATTGTACAAAAATGTTACTAAGCCTATGTTAAAAACAACCCTGTATGGGTTGTTTTGACTTAATCAATAGTAAATTAAATTTAAAACTTCATTGCATTATTCGTCAAACTACGCGATCTTCATAAAATACATGACAAATGATCGTGATACGAATGAGACGAGATAAAGCTAGAATGTTTCCGCTACAACCGAATTCTTGCAATGAATTTGATATCCGAAGTACTGACAACCGTTGTGTATCGACCTACTTTGTTAGTTATACTACTACTACAATGGTACACAAATTAAACAAAGCAAATCTTTTCAACAATTTGGTATTAAAATAAAGATTGTTGTATATATTTTTAAGTGTCTTACATTGGCTTCATTTATTCATTTAAAAATATGTAACAATTATAGAACGAAACAGTTGTGAATTGTGATGTGAAAAGTGATTGTGACGTATTATTAATTTAGAAAATAAAATCTCAAAACTAAATCTAAAATTAAGTTGTGTTGAGTGTTAAAAATGAAATTTCGCAAACGGACAAAATCTACACTAATATTATAAAGAGGAAAACTTTGTTTGTTTGATAGTCTCAAATAGACTTAAAAACTACTGGACCGATTTTAAAAATTCTTTCACCATTCGTAAGCTACATTATCCACGAGTAACATAGTAACATTATGCTACGGAAGCGAAGCCGCGCGGATCACCTATTTAACTAATAAAGTATGAGTAGAGAAATATATACACTTAAATAGGTTAGTATGTTCTGAAATAGTTAGTAAAGTGTTCCAAGAGTTACGAATATGACGTGTTTTTAATGTATTTGCATGTAGAAATCATAAAACTGTCACGGTTGACACGCTGTTGCCACATAACGTGAATTCCCCTCGTGTCTCTAAATTAACATTGTTAAATATTCCTGTCATTCTTTTATATATTATTGGCTTTAACTGCAGTATATCGTGTCGTCAATATGTGGTTTTAACGATCAGGTATCAACCCTTTTGCTAATTTCATTGCTCATAAAATTTAAAGTTTTATTTTCAACTTTTCCCCGTGGAAATTTAGTAAGGTAATTCAGTCCGTGTGAATTTCTTAAGTACATCCCTCGGATATAGTACGTTTTTTCGGGTTAAAGATTAGCCTATGTCCTTATATCCGCTATAATTTCAACCATATGTATGGAAAAGACTATGAATTTTAAGACGATGATATATGTATTATAATAGAAAAAGTAACATTCGCATTTATAACAGTCGTTGGAGTTTACTATAATTAATTAAAACATTTTACACCTTCCTTTGCAGCAATATTTTAGGTCTAGATAAATTACAGCCTTATATAAAATCGCTCCATCTTCATAAAACTTTTGAATTTATTTTGTTTTTGAACGAAAACAAAATATCAAATAAACAAGGCAAATCAACAAAACAATTGCATATTCCATCCGTGTGAGGAATCTCCCAAACATTTTTATTGCCCCTCACACCTGCCCCTTCACTCGTGAAAACGACAATTTTACATTTTCCGCATTCTATCCTTATATTTGATAACAGTCAATGGAATGCGCCCTTTATAAGACATTGCGTGAATATGTTATATTTCACAAGCAATTATTGTATATTCGGCGAATAAATTTATAGATACAGCTTCGCTTTTTGCATAAAAACTAGGCTACCATATTTTTAAAAGTTTATTGTAAAATTAGCACGCACTTTATATTATATACCTACATATAAACCTTCATTTTGAGTCACATCAAAAACGGTGTCACAAACTCAAAGATATATAGGGACACAGTGAGAAGATATCCTTGCCTATTAGTAGAATCTCGACTCTATTGTGATGGAAGGACTCGTCCTTTATTGGTTATTTTGCAAACTCATGTTTCGCGTGAAATAAACCATCTTTTGTACTAAAACCTAAAATGATTTCAAAGTATATTAACCTGTTTACCCTTAAGTCAAGTAACTCTTTCTAGTTCATTCTTAATTTCTATAGAAACTTTAAAATCGAAAGTATCATCAACAAACTAATTTAGCTAAACATCACAATATGGTCGCCTTATAAGCGCTTTATATTAAAATCTTTAGTGTCCATTAAATGCCTAGTCGTAGGGTCGATTCCTTTAAAAGTAGATAATTTGCACACTCAAGTTTCCAATGAAACACTCTTTCTGTGTTAAAATATTAAACAATTTAATGGTTACTTTATGAATCACTTTCAAATTAATTGTTTCTATAAAATAAAATCGAAAGTGTCCCGACCACCACAGTGATGGTATCACAATACTAATTTAGCTAAACAACACAATTTGGTAGCCTTATAAGCGCCTTAAATTAAAATCTTTGGGAACTAAATGCCCATTCGTTGAGTCAATTCCTTTATTAGTAGCTAATAATAACAATAGCTAATTTGCACACTCAAGTTTCCAATGCAACTCTCATCTTTCTGCGCTAAAACCTCACAAAAATATTAGTTACTTTACGTTGTTTATGAATCACAAATTAAGTGTTCCTATATAATAAAATCGAAAGTGTCCCGACCACCACAGTGATGGTATCACAAAACTAATTCGAGAACACGGAATGTCACTCTGCATCTCCGGCTTATCTTAAAGCTACCTGTCTTTGGGAACTAAATGGTGATTTTGGTCGAATTTTGTTTTTACTGTAATCGATGCTACTGTACTTGTGTGTGATAATTATATTTTTTGTATTGATTGATGTACGAGGTCATGTATAAACTATTTTATGTTAAATACAAATAGTTATTATAGTATATATAATAGCTGTATTTTAAGTACTTACTGATTCGCGCGGATTCACTCCCGTAGCATAATGTTTTATATAAAGACTATAAAATATAGCCTATGTTACTCGTGGATAACATAGCTTTCGAATGGTGAAAGATTTATAAAATTCGCCCAGTAGTTTTTGAGCCTATTCATTACAACCAAACAAAGTTTTCCTCTTTATAATATTAGTGTAGAATACATATATGTTAAATAGCGGTATATTAAGTTTAGACTAAACAATAGTTAAGTGTTAATAGTAATACAAGTATTACAACTACTTATAATCAACCTACTATTACTAATGTTTGCCAACATATTTACCGGTCTATAATTATATAGAAATATACTTATTTCTATTACCTTTGATATAAAAGGAATATTCTCAAACATCACAAAAACTTAAAATTTATGCATTTATTATCAAGAAATTAATTTGATCGTCAATTCATAAATAATGCACAAGGCCAGTATATCAGGTTTATTAATGAACAATTATTATAACATATAACGAACATCACTAATTATATTGATTATGCGATATTTCTATGCAACTATATGTTTTAATGTTGTTTATATGTGTGCAATTATGACTCTATTTCTTAAATAACTGACCAACTAATCTGATAGTTACAATACAAAAATATTCTACTAATATTATAGATGTGAAGGTTTCGATTTTTCAATGTTTGTGTTTCGATTTTTTAACACACCGCAATTACTGCACGGATTTTGATGAAATTTCGTATACGGATAGGATATTACCTTGACTAGACGACAGGAGAGAATTTTTAATATAAACTAGGATTTTTATCTATCTCTATATATCTACTGTGCCGCGCAGTTTCCTGGATTGATCAAAATATCCTATCTTAGCGGATGCCTACGTTATAACATCTACTGTATGCAAAACTTCAGCCCAATCTGTCCAGTGGTTTGGGCTATGCGTCGATAGATCACCATGTCAGTCAGTCAACCACCTTTGAGTTATAAATATTTAAATAAACTGTATTTCACACAGCTACTTGATATTTCCACTATTTCCCATAACGTTTTTAAGTAGCCGTTTTAATCTTCCCAAACGTAATGGTAAAACCCAATCTAACCCATATAAATGTTCAAGATATAAAGCGCTACTGCGGCGAGATGAAAGGGCGGCAGATAGCGCTAAAACACTCATTTGTTGTCACCGACCACCGGCTAATGTACGATAAAATTAAATAACTTTTGTCATAGATGAGCGTGAAGTGGAGAGGTTAAGGTTGAATAAATTTTTTGTATGCGTCTTATTTTAAGAAAGAAAAATGTAATTATTCACTAGAGACAATTGAACACTACAACATATTGAATTATATAAATAGAAAATACAATTGAAAAATAAACAAAAATAAAAGTGTTTGCCTGCCAGTGAAACAGGCGGCAGCATTTGCATTTTGAGTATTTTAAGTATAAAACAGAAATAAATAATGATATTACTTTTCGAAAATACTAGGAAAGTTATTGTATGGTTATGATTTTAGACTGCCTCGTTGGTTTAGTACTTGCATCCTATCCGGTTATGACAGTGAAGGAATAGTGTATATATGTTTGCGCACATACTTGTGAATTATTAGATCTCCTGTGTGCCTGGCTGATCTCTGTTGAGATTGGCCACCGTGACCTATCGGTCGGGGAGGTATTATTATTATGGTTATTTTGAATATCTATTCCGTGAGGTATTTAATGGGCCATCGGTTGAATTTTCTACTTATATTTGCGATTACTTATATTTATATACTTTTATGGGAAGACCAAATTTTATAAGGACTTCCACAAACTTGGGAACATCATTTTCTTACTTATTGTAAAGAATTCATACACAATTGAAACTATCATATTACATAAAAACAAGCTAATAACGTACTATTTAACACTATTATTATATTTATACAAGCTATAGTTATTGTTTGTACTAGTTTTAAATTTAAACGAGGCATAGATATTCTTTGTATGTATGATTACTGGTATACCATTGAAATGCCTCCTCCAAAAATTCTGGCTCGGGCACTTGCTCATAAAAATACGGTTTTAAAGGAATGCAAAGTATCTCATTATTACTTTTTGTATTTATCCATTCAGAGTGTTTTTATGATGATGCTAAATAAAGTGTTTTATTCGCGCCATTGAAGATCTTATGACCAGTTGATTTAATTAATTTCATTTATTTATACGGGCTACAATACTACAATAACAATATAATGCATACCGACGTTAAAAGGTGCACATTAAAAAATAGTTGCATTGGAATTAAAAATATTTAATTAAAATCATTTCTTAGTATTCCATAAAAAATATTCAAATTTTATTACCACATAACTATTTGTCCAACCTTAACTTATTTTTTCTTTTTTTTTCATTGTTGTCGATGGTTGAAGCTAAACCACAGATAAAAATTGCCGCGAAAAAAGTAGTCTATGTGCGACCTTAATCAAAAACCATAAACAAACGCGATATTTATTACACACAATATTAAATGTGATTAGGAAAATTAAAAATGATTAAAATGAGCAGGCACGGCATCTAGTTAGTGTCGTAAATAAGATCGCGCGATATGCAAATTAAAACTTTGTTCTGTGTTCGTTTTGTTGTGATTAATACTGTTATAATTTTTAAGATTTTTTTATTAAATGCACAATTTGTTTTAGATTACTTCCTTTGTATGTATTAGAGAAAAATCTTAGATTATAATGAGCGTTAATTTATATATTGATTTATTGAAAATAATTGAATTAATAAGTAATAAAGAGGATTTATTTCGTGATACGATAAAATTATATATAAAAATTACACTAACAATACAAAAGTTATTTTTTTGCAAAATATACTCATAATGATTTAAAAATCCGAAGAAATGGTACACATAATAATAATAATAACAGACTCTAATTGAGTCTAAACAGAAATTATGTTTTCAATTAACAATTAAATTCCATACTCAAAATTATAACTATAATGTACCTACGTGTAAGCAAAGTAATTGTATTTCACTTCGTCAAAATTAGGCGGGGCTCTATAAGACCTCGTTTATAATAAACTATTTTTAAATAACGTTTAAACCTTTTTATATTTAGAACAGACCATATTTAAATTTAAATTTAACTATAATAGCTGTAGCAATATTTATTGATGTTTTACACGAAATTTGTTACATCTAATAATAAATAAGACAGGCCAAAGTTAAAAAATAGGTTGAGTTGATTAAAAAATCAAGTCCTTTAGATCTTTTTAATTCAACTTATTACAAATAATTTTCATCTATTAACTATCGTAATATCGTAGTGTACAAAATCGCATCAATATTAAAAACATACTTAATATAATTTCACAAATCGAATAGCTAGCAACAATTAGAAAAAACTGTTTCGTATTGGATCAACTAAGTTGCTTTGTCGGCTCTATTAAAGGTATAAAGATGTCCAATATCTTAATGTTAAATATCGAGTAATATCCTTTCTATATGGATAAAGAGATAAAAACGAGACGCTGAGTGTTTCTACATGTAAAGGATTATAACGGGGTTTATCGTTTCTACACCGGTAGCCGTTTGGTCGGTTGTTACACGTGAACGAACCTTTTTATTTTTTTAAATTTAGAAGGCTTAAAACGATCACAGATAATGTAATGCCGCACGCATTGCGTGTAAAAAGTTTTGTGTATAGAGGTTTTAAGCGAATCTTTTTTGAACATCTGTTACGAAATGGAATGTGTTACACCTCTTTTTAGTATACACTAATAATATAAAGCTGATGAGTTTATTTAAACGCGCTAATCTCAGGAACTATAAGTCCGATTTCAAAAATATTTCTGTGTTAGATCATTAATCTAATAAGGCTAAAAGCTATATAATATTAAACCACGGAGTTTAATATAGAGCTAACCAAAGTAATATTCATGATTATCATTAATTACCTTTGCGAAATTGGCATAGACACTTAAAATATATCGCCAACCGATCGAAAACTAAACGTTTCCTTCAAATACAGTAAAACCAAGCGAGACAAAAGCTAAATGTTAAATTTCTTTCACGATACCAAAGCAATCACCGAAGCAAACCGTCGCAATAAAGTACGAATGTTAATTACACAAAAACGCATAAACGAATTTCACCAAACTTCCCGTCCGCTGCATTAACTCGAAACCTGACCGAATATTCATTAATTGAATTGCAATATTAACCGGCCGAATAAAGGAGAATAAAGTCTCTTGCGATATAGACCAATAAAGAGGTCTTTATGCCAAACAAATCGGCTCCCTTTGAAGGTCTCAAACGCACCGCCCGATGTTTTATGCGTACTTTAGTATTTATCGCAGTTGAATTAGACCCTTGAGTTTTCTCAGATAATTTTAATTCAACGATAAGTTTTATATAATCTATGATTACGCGTTGAATGATAATCTGTGGTAATGGCAACACTGCGTTAAACGGGAATGCGTTTTGTTCTAGTAATTTCGAACGATTAAGTTTAACTTATGTGTCTAGTTGTGTATTTTTATCGAATGTAAATAAAGGTCCTATTATTCGATTTGTGATAATTTCTTGCGTTTTTATTTTGCAGTTAATTCTTTGCACGGTATTTTACGTTTTACACTGAACTTTTCGATCTTAAACAAGCTTTTGTTAATTTTATTTAAATATAAAAATATTATCGTCTTTGACCTTCACAAAGATACCGAAAAAGTACCAAATGGAGATTAAATAATCAGATAGGTTGTTCAATAGTGTTAAAAAAATAAAAATTTGCGTCTCAATGCCTATTACCCGCATGTCATGAGTATGGCCCGCATGACATTTTTTATTTGGAATAAGCAAAGGACTAACACATACAGCCTAGTAAAATTTTTGTATGTATCAATTTATAATATTTTCATTCATACATTATAATGTTAATTTTAATGAAAGTATAAATATGAGGTAGAGTTTGCATAAACATATATTTAAAAATATAGTTGATCATAAAAAATGTGGATTAAAAAAAATAAATAATCGAAATAACGATTATTAAGAAATTATTTTTTTCATACATTATAATTGTTCTTTTTATTTCGATTCATGTGTTTTCACCCATTAAAGATATCATACATTGATAACACCAATCAACAGTCATATAACACGGTGACCCATCCAAATGTTGACCGCGCTCCTGTCCACTTACCCCAGGAGGCAAGACCACCAGAAGCGAATCGTTATCTATTAAATTGTAAAGGTGAACACGTCTCCAGTTAATTGAACCTCAGATTAGTGATACGATTTATTGCTGACAGATAAACACATAAACTGTATTGAGTTTTTAATGCATAGACCTTAAATAAATATAGAGTAGGCACTTGAACTTGCGTACTTCAATCATGATTAGGGACGTAAGTGTAATAATTTTTAATAAAATCCCGACTATTTAAATAGACTAACAAAAAACTCTTCTGCAGCAAAAACTTTGGCATTTCTATCTGTAATATGAAACAATATTTGGCTCCTATTTATTTTATATTTTTCTATCAACAATTTGATGTAATTTAAAATTGTTTGATGAAGTTATAGTGAAATTTTATATATTACTATAATTGTTATATGTATGGGTTCATGTTACCTTATTAAAAAAAAATAAATACATAAATTACTTTTATTAAACGTGTCATTGACGGAACAAATTCCTTATGGGATGTTCTTTAAGATTACAGAAAACTTATTTTTTTTCTATCCGGTAATTCTTAAATCTAATCTATATTTTATAAGTGCTTTTTTGCTTACCCATTGACAATATAAACAACAAATAAACAAAAATACTTTATGTGCACCATAAAAAAAAATAAAATAAAAATTACAAAATTAAAAGTATTTACGAGAGAAGTATAAGAAGTATATTAATTATATTTCAAAATGTATCACAATATGAACTTCACAAATTGCATTGTACGCTCTGTACTTATTTATACTCATAAATGTCTTAAGTCTAGCGAGCTGGTACTTCAAACCGGTTTCTGGATAAACGATTCCCGTCGGAGACGAAAAATTAACAAAGCGACGGAAGACTAATTAACTATTACTACTAATTAATACTAAAATAAATAAATAGAATATTTCGTTATATTTTATTTTGATGGTAATATGTACTCAGGAGAAGTAAGCAAGTTAGTATAAGACGATTTTCAAATAAATGTACAACTACCGTTTCTCTGAAACTGATGGAACGATTTAAATGAAACTTTACTGTTTCCTAAATTGTCGTACATATTTTTGAAACACTCGTGATAACTGTCATCTCAGTCATCCGTGACCACGCTCGCTGTACACGTCGGGTTAAATAATAAACCGCGTTTTAAATCCTTTAAAAAGCGTGTTAAAACAAACACTAGGAAATACAACTACATATTTATTTGTATAATTTATGTTGACGTTTATAGGTAAAATTTTACATAAGTTTTAGCTGTCTATTAAATTGTTAATATACATTTTCAAATCAAAACTAATATTATATCCTGTAACACAAACATAAAGTTACTATGACTATATACATTCGTGTATGTACACGGCAGAATATTTGGCACCGTGACAAAATATCTTTGTTTCAACAAATCGCCAATATGAAAATGTTGTGGTTTTATTTGCGAGCTTGAATAAATCGAAAATTAGGTATTTTAAATATTTTACTAATGAGACAGACATACGGACATAGAAACAAAAACAATGCTTAAATTCGCAATTAACTAAATAACAATAAAACACTTTATGTGCACAAAACATTAATAAAAGTATACATAATCATTGATAAAAATAACGCATAAAAATAGGCGACCTTATCACTCAGCAGCGATATCTACCAGGCAACCATAGGTTATAGGAAACATTATGGAAAAAGTAGTATATGCATAACTTTTTACATAAAAAAAATCCTATACTATTTTTTATAATATAAAGCATTTTTTGTATAAACGCGTCATCGCAAGAAATACTGGTCCGATTTAACGAACTATTTTTGTGCTAAATAGACTACTAAACCTGGAAAGTTATGAGCTTTATTAAAACACGTTACAACTAGGATTACGGTTAACTTTGTAAATAACAGAAAAATATAAACAAATCTCATTTAAATATATTAATAATGGCGCTCATATTATTCTTAATCTTTCATACATGATAGCCATCTTTTATAATATTAACACATAAACATTAGTTACAATACCGAATATACATAACAATGAAAACTAGTATGAATACAATTTATTAGATAATAATATTTCGACGCCATTAAGCCCCTTGCACACTTTGCTACTAATCCTATATCTATTGTGTTTGCACCCTAACTATAACACTTACTTTTAATATCAACCTTAAATCATTGTAATAGGGTTGAAATTCGAATATTTTTGCTTAGTTAGGGTTATTGACAATTGTAATATATTTGTATGTTTCGTTGCGTATCGATGTCTATGGGTTTCCGCGTTTAACAAAATGTTGGTTAATTAAAAATATTTTCTTTATTTTATAATTTTTTATTGCTTGTGTATAATATAAGTACGAAAATAAGTACATAATTAAATTAAGACAATATTTTCGGAGATCATAAAGATTTTTTTTTATTCATTATTGAGGTCGCAATAATTATGTCCCTCTGATGTTATTTACAAAATAATAATAATCTACCGATAATGAATGTATGTTGATTTCCTTCTTTTTACGCGAATTCCGATATTTTACCATTAATAAGATACAATATAGATTACGATTCTATTTCTATTTTTATTATGGCCATGTCATCCGAATTGGTATTAGAATCGAATGTTGAATTATATTAACGTTTAATAATTATATATTTATAATAATAAATATTCTGGACCATTTAATACTACACTATCTAGTCCCAAACTAAGCAAAATAAACTACGGAAACTAGATAACTGATAGACATACTGAAACATACTTTTGTAAAAAAAAATGTTCATACATACATAAGCACCCAGACTTAAATTTTAACTAAAAATTTAAACTAATTCTCGAATCTTCTCTACAAAATCAAACCACTATAATAATACCTTCGAAGTCAATCAATGTAAGATGCTAGGTGTGTCCACTGAACGGGGGTGACAATCAGGGGACGGGATTGGTCAACCCGCGTGACGTCACAGGTACCTACCCCAACGCCCTAACTGGATTTGACCGGAAAATCCGGATTAAATCGGCAGTATTCATTGCCTTCGAGTGGTGGAATCTTTGTAACAGAATTTCTAGTATTGTTATATAATTTATTTTACTAAAGTACATCAATGTTGTTATTTGGAATGATTGTTAACTTAAACTATTATAAATATGGTGTGATATATTTAAATTTGTGTGAATATTTGTAACTCGAGACATTTAGAGAGATAAATAATAATTTATATAAAATCAATCCTATTTTAATTGAGTTCCTTTTATACGAAACAAATACTTGTACTTTATAGATTATTAACAAAAGTTTAAAAAAAATAAACTTTTATAAAACCTACTGAAAATTTTAGAAATTTATTCATAATACGAACCGTTTCACTCATGCAATGCGCAAAAAATGAACATACATACGTTTGAAAAACTACCACTCCTCCAACACAATCTGATAAAAACG
Organism: Phoebis sennae; assembly: GCA_001586405.1. Classification (NCBI taxonomy): domain Eukaryota; kingdom Metazoa; phylum Arthropoda; class Insecta; order Lepidoptera; family Pieridae; genus Phoebis; species Phoebis sennae. The sequence continues at coordinate 176,288 of LQNK01001062.1, forward strand.
AATGAAATGTCATACGTTTGTTAATAAAAAATTACCTCTTCCATTGCCAACGGCATAACATTTTTTCCCCAAAGAAAAAATATTCAATTGACCATTGTTAACAAATTTCAAAGAAATAGTTATTATACTTCTAATCGTTTCTATACTCAAAGCCTAATGATAAAAGGCATTATATTTTTAATAACATTTAATTGGCCCCTACCGCTACACAAGTCTTGATTAAGCCAGCAGTCTTATCTCTAACTATTTCGAAATTGAACCAACTAAGTGTGTGGTAGCTTTTTAATCTGCGCCCGAGGCGGCATAGATAATCAATATTTGATGAAACGCAATTAAGTTATAAATCAATATAACCTGCTCGCTTCATGAATATAAAAGTCGCATCTTACAAAACGAGACGTTTAACTGTAACTTCTTGTGCCTAACGAACGTCGTACATTTTTAAAATCGTCGTCAAAGGTCAAAACTACCGTTCTTAGAAGTTAGGACAATGAAAATACGACAGGCGAGCTAGAAAGCATTCTTGGCCGGAGTAGTTCGGGCGATGGTTTAGCCCCGCTGTTCATAATTGCCCCTGGCGCCTTTACTTTTTTACCTTTTCGGCCGGCGAAGGCTCGTTTTTGTTCGCTTGTTGGTTTTCGGAATTAGCATGTCTTATTAGCATAACTGTCCGATAAGAATTGATTGCTGTTTTAACAGCTTCGATGAAGACGAAAATTGGCTGCGATTTTTAACTTAATCAGCAATTAGGTATGATTTTTGTGTAATTATTTTTTAAAAAGTGTTGTACGTTGTGACAAGGGTGACTTAATCTTTTCTTTTTAATAGAGTTCCGTAACATTTTTAAAATTAAAAATTAAATTATTTCTAGCTACTGAAATCTGAAACGGAGCAAAATCCACGAAATGTAAATCCGCGGTCCGCTCACGTTGAATTTATATGACGTTATAAATCAGCCGAATACACGGAGCACACGAGTCAGCCCTAAAGAGACGATGTTCGATAAAATATGCGTCTGCAAGCTCGGTCACCGAAATGGTAATATTGTTAACAGGGAGTAAACTACACGGGAAACCAAAAGGAGGATTATGCTCGGGAATTTCTCAATAAGATGTGCGCGTGGGGCCGACGCGGGCGCCGCCCTGCGGCGAGTCGGTGGCGCCTCTATCGATTATTCGGGTCTCTCGCTCTCTTGCGGCGCTCCGTCTCGCTCGCGCGCGCGCGGGTGGCGCCCGCCGCGTCATTACCGGCCACCACGACACGCCGCGACCTCTTCGAGCCTCGTTTAAACCTTCCAGGCTATATCATTAATCTATTACGATCGGGCCTGCGTATGTGAGGTAATTTCTCGTTTTAAGAATTCGTCGTCACGTCGCTCGGTGAAAGGGCCTTACCGATCTCCGTTTTTATAGCGCTTAATTAGCGTCGATCTTTCTGTCGGCTCGACCTTATACGTATTGCGATTGTAGATCGTAGATAGTTTGGATGTCGCGGCGAATATCGTACGTTCTCGATCTGTATTGTTGTGGATATTTATTTGTTGACAGAGCGAGAATCGAGACTCGTTGAATGAACGCTGAACGCTCGTCATTCTTGATTCTCGGCCATAATTTTGAGTCGAGACACGTATGTATTGCCCACTGAAGCCTATTTAACATCGAAGCCTGTTTTTTGAAGTCCTATAAAAATACTATAGAACACGGTCAATTAAACGGGATTTAAGTTACCAAGTAGGCAACATTGTAGCGAGTTAGCTAGTGATTAAATCATATTGATTCTTTATAAATCCACTATTGACAATTTATGCTAGGTATATTAAAAGGTTTCAACTTAAAATAAATCTAGCAGTATAAAACAATTGTATTGATTACTTTCACCGTTTCAGTCGTAGATATATGCCCTTAAATAGATTTCAAAAACTGTGATGCTAAAATAGAATGAAACATATTGTCTGATAAGATTTTTCAAAATGATAGTTTACACAACGAGACGACATACCTCAAAATAATGCTAGTAAACGAGATAGCGATATGGCATATCATCTCCTTATAAGCGAGAACATGCATAAGAAATACACCGACCTAAATGGGCATATACACATATAATATAGAATGATGAATGGCTTGGGACTTTCGATTTCCACCATTATAAGCACTACGTATGTCTTTACACAACGCTAATTTATCAGGTGATGTTGGAACATTCCGGGGCACGTAAAACCGCCCTGATCTTTCTGCTGTAGTTCCGAACGATAAGAGAAAAGTAATAGAGAATGCACCGTTGCAAACTAAAACCAACAATTTTCGGTTGACATCGAAGACCATAGCTGAAACTCAGGCTATTATACTAAAGCTAGACGTCCACAGGCCAATATCATACGCATCGGAATCTTGATTTGCATCGACAATGTGTTCTATACGATGCGAACCAGTTAACGCACTTGTGTGACATTCTATGACATATATCTACAAGGAATATTCTAATAATCCGTCAAATACGAAGCGTACGATACTGATGTGTGGATTATGTTATGTATTATGACACCAACACCAAAAGAGGTTTTTAGGGTAGATACTTCCAATCAGCAACAAGATCTTACAGATAAAAAAGCTGTGGCATTAATATAAATACTATATAATATGAACCCATATTTCGAGTGGTTTTATAACATTATAATGTAAATAAATAAAGTCAAATAACTCGAAACTAGTTGTGGATTGGATCCTTTTTGCTTAACATCAAATTTCACAAGATGATGTAACTTCCGCCTCAAAAATCCAAATTACGCATTAGATCTTCAGTTTTGCATTTAGAACCAAATCTCTTATCTATTTATCTCACGCCCTGCAGGCTTATCGCAGGCTGGTCCATTCATATCGGGCGAATATATAATTACAGCGTATATAACCCCAACTGATCGTCCTGATTAAGACCTGACATCGTATTATTTCTTAATAACAGCCTGCTTTATTTATGGTCGCTGCAGGAGATGTCAACGGAGGAATTAATATACTACTTGTATAGGAATGTGTAGAATGGTTATAATATAGGCAAGTTATGTAGGAGGGCCCGGTTCCTATAAACTACGGAACGTCATAATGTATTACATACGATCGTTTTCATTAACAAGCGATTTTTATCAACCAATCGGAACAGAGTTTTGCTGCTTATGTTAACACCAAGTTTACGCCTAGTAGGATATTGTACTGTCCGTAAGTAAAACGACTCGTTATCTTTTTAGAAACCGGGCACTACCTATCGAAATGTTAGTCAAATAACGGCCACTTTCAATAATGTATCAATGGTTATTGATAGATTGTTATGTCAAATTATATGACAATAGATGAAAAAGATTTTGAAATGAAAGTAAGAGCAAACTGATAGATTTGTCTGACTTTAGTATGCAAAGGGATAGATAGATTATTCAAAACGGCCGTAAGTCATCAATGTCATCACACTTGCAGATAACATAAATGAATCAAATTCAGGGTAATCAATTCAAAATCATCCGAAATAAATTATGATACAAATAGTATGTTAATTATTGCTTTCATTCATGTCCAAACCGGTTGTAAGAAGATATTATATATCTGACAGCTGTATTGAGATGGATATCGATTGGTATAATTTAAACGGAAACTTAACTGCCAATTTTCAACGAAATCACATAGATTAGAAACTGGTAGAGAGTTTTTTTGGAATTTTGTGGGGCAAAAAATTGTGTTATGAATTTTGTTTGCAGAAGATGACGTAATGTTTATATTTTATAACGTTGCATTAAAATTCGCAAAGTTAAAATAAAAATATAATTAAAGAAATGACGTCATGAAAATAGTTTGTAATAAAATGTTCTCTTAAATGAGCAAATATGAAAGCTTCCCTTGTTTTTTCAGCTTTAGATAAGAAATTGTTCATATAAAACACGGTTAATAGCACAATATCACTTACACTTTCATTAGAATAAGTAATTTTTCTTACTCTAATAGTCCTAACATGTTCAAATTTCAAACCATTCACGCCCATACCCTCAACATTGTCAGATTAATTGAATCAAATTGTGGGTCTTAAAAATCAAACATCGAAAGGCACCATAAATCATAAGAGAATGTTTGCTCAAGCGGCCGCAGTTAAAGTAATTTAGCACTCTGGCGTGGTCTGCTCTGTCGACAATGTTTGTTTTGTGGGCGAGAACTGCGCTCAGCCCATTATTACGTTTTTTTTTTATTTATTTTTACGATCGTTTGGCCTTTGTGTTCGATTTTTGAACAGTGTTGCTAGATTTGTTAAGCGATCATGTATTAGATATGTTACTGGCCACTTATAGCGGATTGGTGACATTTGTAAGTTCGGCCTGTTCTTTATTTAAAAAATGTTCATTCAAATCTTAGATAATGTAATGTCTTGGATTATATGAAGTAATTTAGCACTCTGACGTGGTCTGCTCTGTCGACAATGTTTGTTTTGTGGGCGAGAACTGCGCTCAGCCCATTATTACGTTTTTTTTATTTATTTTTACGATCGTTTGGCCTTTGTGTTCGATTTTTGAACAGTGTTGCTAGATTTGTTAAGCGATCATGTATTAGATATGTTACTGGCCACTGATATCCGATTAGTGACATTTGTAAGTTCGGCTTGTTCTTTTTTTAAACAATGTTCAATGAAATCTAAGATTACCTACCCAATATTTTTGATTCCATAAGAGTAACTTAGCACTCTGACGTGGCCTGCTCTGTTGATAATGTTTGTGTTGTGGGCGATAACTGCGCTCAGCCCATTATTATTTTTTTTTTCTTATTTAACGCTCGTTTGGCCTTTTGTTTTCGATGTTTGAACACTGCTGCTAATCTAAGGATTTGTTCACTAATGCTTAAATATATCTAAGCAAAGACATCTTGGACTTCCTTTTCAATATTTTATGTTCGATTTTTAAACAATGCTATTTATAAGTTCTAAACGCACATACGCTATAATATTAGCCTAAGATTAAAATTCATTCAATTTTGTGAAACAAATAGAAATACGTCGGACATATAGTAATTCTATCTTCAAGGTTGGCAATACCTTGCCGATAAAGCCTCCCTAATAATATATATTCTTAAAATGAACCAAAGGTTGGAGATACCTTCGCTGAAACCCAGCTAGACGCCGGAGGCGCGGGCGCAGTAACCCAGACACGTATTATTTATAATTTCATCCATTCATCCTCTCTCGGTATGTCCGATTGTATCTTCATTTATTTTCCCCCTTAACTTTGCTAAGAACCGTTGATAAAAAGAATGCGTAATTAAATAGTTCATGCAATGTTTAAAATTGTGCAAAAATTAAATACTGTAACTATAAATTCACTAACGTTATAATTTTTTTAGTATAAAAACACGGCATCTATTTTTTTATACTTTCACTAAAAATTCATCAAGTCAAATAAAAATCATTTACATATTTCTCTTAAAAAGATTATCACATAATACGAAGCTATCAAATTACACTCAGTCTGAATTCTCATTCATTATATACATTAAAAGCTATTTCATTATACAATATTATTCAAAAACTCTTCTACATTACTTCGCTGCTAACGCTATGTAATTTAAATACAAAACGACGGACAATTTGTCTGTGTACACATCCATTACATCATTACACGACGTGGCTATTTAATTAAACACAACAGCTATATTTATTTGATTTTGAAATGTACAATTAAAGTTCCACAGATATTAGTTAAGAGTAATATAAGAGTCGATTATACGTAATCATACTTTACACGCGACTGCATGCCTGTCTTATCTTTAATGCTTGCCTTTGTTCTACAAAACGAGGGCATTGTAATTTGTAACATACGTGCGTATTTTTTTCTAAAGCAGATAAAATATTTTACCATTTTTAAACGAAGACGAAAGCTCAATTCGATTTTTAAAATTTCAAAAAACAGCGCATGATCTTACAATTGAAATTAGAACGTGTCTGAACGTAGATATATTTTGTCATTGCTGTAATTTCCAAACAATTTTGTTTTGTTAGATAAATTTAAATAAATAAATAAAAACAAACACTGTAGTTCACATCGGTTACAAACAAGGATGTACAGATCTTTGCATGGATTACGCATAATTAAAAAAAAACCGTACGATATGGTATCAACCAGCCTGAAAGAACCCTTGCAGTAATTACTGACATGTGTTAATCACCGTACGTGGTTACTAATTATTGACTATTTACCGACATTCGAGTTCTTTCCTTCATAATTATTGCTGGCAACGTCCAGTTCTCGATAAAAACTCACAAGATTGTAAAGCAATGTCTACTTTTACGAACTTGTTAGCAGAATATTTGTTTTACCTTTTTGCTTGCATGATGCCTATTGCTTACAATGAAATGTTACTTACAGAAATTTCTGTTAAATCATAGCGCCTTTGACTTGAAAACATCCCTCATCTGTCGGCGTTTCCCGCCTTTTTTCTTGTCATACTAAAGTTCATTTTTCTCTCCTTCGTAGGAGCTCATCTATAGCCAAAGTCAACGGATGTTGTCAAAGTTGCTGTGGCCCAATCCATCACCTAGTGCGCCCAGAGACCCCCACTCAGATCATTTGGTTAGTAGACATTTCATTTTTTAATCTGTCATTTTTCTTGTCACTGTCAAAAAGCGTTCAAACAGCCCAATATGACGGCAATTTAATTTAATACGACAACACCAACAACAATATTTAAACTTCGATGATAAATTTGAAGAGAATTAAAAATAACCGTTAAAACGCTCATTCCTTCAAAACGCCCCTAACTAGTAACGGATGGTTTTTTGCCGTCTAAAAAACTTTATGATCGAATCATAGAGGCAGATGTTAATGATTCTATTATTTATGGGCAAGCTTGTCTATTACCTTTTAGTTTTTATGTTGCTTACCTACCAGTAACTCGATTCGTTTGTAAGGTAATTCGAGCGTGAAATATTTGTTTGTATTGAACACACTTTTTTCATGCAAAATATTCATTTATAATCCAAGCTTTTACAAGAGCTTAGAGCTTAGGTTTTAAGTCATCAATAAAGCTAATCTAGACTTGGGGAAGGCAATACTTAAATTGTCGTACAAAAATATATTAGTCCTTTCGGTTGAATAATTACCTATAGATAATAGAGTAATTTCTTTCAGACTTAAAATATAAACATTATTTTTGACGACCCGATTGGCGCAGTGGTTCAGCAATGGTCTATTGCGCCGAAGGGTTTGGGTTCGATCCCCACGAGCAGAAAATTATGATGTCATGAACATTGTAATTTTCTACTGTCTGTGTGTTAATTTATCTATAGTATGTATTTACAAAAAAAGTATGTTTAAGTATTTCTATCAGTTATCTAGTTCCCATAGTACAAGCTTTGGTTAGTTTGGAGCTAGATGGCGTTGTGTTAAATGTCCAGGAATATTTATTTATTTATTTTATTTCACAATTTACGACCTTCGGACGTTCTACGTGAAACTTTATAAAAATAAATTAACGTTAGTATCGTGTTGAAAAGCGATCATATGTAACATTTTTTATTAATCGTTTTTCTATGAATATTATTTATATAATCAATAAAATCTTAATTATACGGTATTACGGTTGACATTGCATTTTATATATTTCATTAAATAAGAAATAAATCAACATTATCTCATAATGTTAAGGTTATTTTCATTGTATGTGTGATTAATACATTTATGGCGTAAATGGGTTTGCATTACATTTTATAAAAACATAATAATTTTTTAATTGACTTTTAAAATTCCTATATCATGTACTCTTAGCCTTAACATTCCTTTTAAAGAGTATCCAATGGTATCTATTATTTAAAGTAATAAATACAAATGGTCTTATGTATTGATGACTATTAATCAAATATAATGAAATGATTTGGATAAAAATTTACAATTTCGTAAATATTTTCTTATCAAATTTATACTAATATAATAAATGTTAAATGTGTATAAGCTTGAAACTCTCTTTAAGCTATTGCATGAATTTGTTTTTTTTCTTACTATGACTATCGAGTGTTATGTATTCGAATTTGAGTCTCCTTGATAATAATGCCTTGCATGCTCTACATAAAACATTAAATAGGACCAAGTGCGAGTCGGACTAGCGCACGAGGGGTTCCTAGCGTAGACTGACTGACATTGGCTAGCGTACCAGATTCCACCCTTTAATATTTTTTTAATATGTGTTGCTATATCGGCAACGTAAGTAAATATTTTTGATAATTACAGCTTTCTATCTGTCACGGTTTATGAGTTACAGCCTGGTGACAGACAGACAGTTACAGATAGTTGAAGCTTAATATGTTCTCGTTTTTACCTCTGAGGTACGGAACCCTAAATAACAAGCAAACATACGTAAATTCGGGCGGTAACACTAGTTATCGTATAAATACACCAATTTATAAAAAAAGGTATAAACACAAAATCCTCGAAGTCAATAAGACAGCCGGAGGCGCCAGCAATCATCACACCAAGGTGTCTGTACCTAATTATATGGTAGAAAAACACTTTACAAACCCAAATATTTGTTAATCTCACACACGCAAATCAATTTCAACTTTAACTACACAATCTTAAAGTTTAACATCAAATGACCGAAGAATCTCCGTTTATAAGTTTATAAATGATATACGAAACATAATCTTGTACACGCAAATAAATATCAACTTTATCCTATTTATTTAGAGTTTAATTTCAATTGACGGGACAAACTAGTTGTAAACGAAAAAGGTCTCAAAGAATTGGCGTAAAAACTGGCTTAATTAGGATATGATTAGGGGTTTGTTCTTAACAAAACTAATAAGCGTTAGTCGATGATTACCGTAATAAATAGTTACATGTCGTTAGGCAGCTGTCTGTCCGTATGTTTGTTTATGGTTCCGTATTTTGACATATGCTTCGGATTGACGTTATTATTGTAAACTTAGCTGTGCCCGTTTATCTCCTGTTGCCTTGGGATTTCCGAGATAAAACTACCCTATGTCTTTTTTGGGGTCTCTAACAATCTTTGTACATAATTGCATCTAAATCGGTTCAGTAGTTTAAGCGTGAAGAAGATACAGACAGACAGATTTACTTTCGCATTTATAACATTAAATAGGGATTTTGAGAGTGAGCAATTTAATTTAACTATTTAAGCAAGCTCGCATCCGCCCACATAATCGACGTACAACGATTTCTATGTTACTTACATACTTCACTGCTGAGTTTTGTATTCCCATACTACTTCCCTATTTTCTACTGATAATTTTAATATCAAAGTTGGGTGTTTGTGTGTAAATCAGGCCGCAAGTAAATCGGCGTGAAGCAGTATTGCACTGTGTTTCGTACGGTGAGCGGGTGCCCATTCCTCTACCATCCTGTTCTACTCCTCTCCCAGTTTCCTATCATTAATCCTATCCTGATCCCCTCCCCTTCCTTCAAGCCGACAAGGCAACTGCGACACATTTATGTTGTAGACGTTCATGGGCTGCGGTCGGTCAACATCAGATGAACCGCATACTCCGCTTGCCTGCTATAATATAAAAGAGACTACTTTTCATTGATCCGAAATTAACGCCAGCGAAACCGCGGGCAGAAGTAGTATACGAGTAATTTGCGTAAAACATGATTGGTTGCACAGTAATGACTATGAGATATAAGTAAGTTATTTTATATTGTGCTTCTGTTTGTTTTCCCAAATGAAGAAAAAAAAATAAACTTAAATTTTCATTCGTCAAACCCTTTCTTTAACATGTGTAGATATTTTAAAGTTATGCGCGTTTACATTTTTATTCATTATTTATATAGATTTGTAAGTTGATCGTTATTACAACATAAAATTAAAATAACCAATTGTTCGCATCCTCGAAAGTTAATTGAAATTAATTTATTCATCATTGTTCATATAATATAAGGTTTATTGCTAATAAACACGGCAAGGGTGGATGAATAACACTATATCGTTTAAAAATTATTAAATAAAAAACGAACATAAGAAATTGTACTTTAGTTTTTTTTTTAATATTTTGAACATCGCATGATCGATGATAATTTTACATTAAATAAATATTCCTGGACATTTAACACAACGCCATCTAGTCCCAAACTAAGCAAAGCTTGTACTATAGATACTAGATAACTGATAGACGTACTTAAACATTCTTTTTTTGTAAATACATACATACTATAAATAAATAAATCAACACATATTTATTTGTTTATAATACTTTTCGTACAAATATTTATAAAAACAGATAAGAAAAGGGAAATTACATTTTTAAGTCTGTATCGGAAAGCGGCCTTATTGCTAGCAGCAATGTCTTCCAGGCAACCTATTACTTCTTATTCTGTTTAAATAAGGATCCTTCTACGGGCACAATTTAAATTAGTCCTTTTTCCATTCATATTTATATATACAGTGGATATATGAAATCTTTTAAATATTTTCCGTCTACTATTTGTATTACGAAAGTAATAATTGTGTTCGTAATTTCAATAATTACCGCCATGATGAAACAGTATGGCAGAACATGTCCCTTACAAGTATAGCCTAATTATAACGAATATTGAGCGCAAAAACCTTTATTAATACGCAATTAAAATAATCAATTAGTATTAATTGCGATGACATTTAAAATGTCATGAAAATTTCAAAGAATTGTCCAATAAACGCCTTCCGGACGACCGACCAAGAAGGACGTTGTGACCGTTGTATGGGTTCTGTTCTTAATTATATTAGTGCAGGCTTTAGTGCGAAAGAGACGACACGTGGATCTATATTTGTATGTGAATTTTTATCTTCGAGAACCAAAGTTGTTTCAGCCATGACTGGTTGTATGAATAATTGTATTGTTATTCATTTTTCGTTCAAAAATGTATGCTCATTTAATTTTGATAACATTTACATATCTCAACACGACCCAATAATTATTAAAAATAATACACAAGACATAATTTTTTGTGAATTATAAGTAGTAGTAACTGTCAATTTCAGAAATTTAATTTTTTGAAAATGAAACGTTATTCAAATAACAGTTATTTGTAGTTAAACGTACTAAAATATCCTAGTAAACCTGACTAAAATGGTTTATAGTTCCCAATTGTCCCAAGAGAGGTCGCCAGTCGCCACGTAAAGAGAAATCTAATTATTTCGAAACACGAGTGGCAGATAAGCACAGTATCGACTGCAATCAATTACAACCCTTCCCCAGGGATACTCCATACTTCGGTTTTTAACAAGGTTTCGTGGAGCTTAAATAATTTACATACTCTGTAAATTCAATGTACGTAGAGTGTTCTCGCGTGCTATTATGATTTTTTTACTGTTATAACAATGTTCTGGGCATATCAATGTTTGCAAATATGACGCCGGCGAAATCTGAAAGCAAATCTATTATTTTTAAATTTGACTTTGGACAAAAATTTATACTACTCATATTATAAATGAGAATGTTTGGATGTTTGTGCGTCTATCACGCTGCAAGAACTGAACGAATTTTTATGAGATTTCGAACCCACAAAAGCATATTAACTAGATTATTTGATACGATAATTTTTATTGCCCTAATCAAATTCACTCAAGCGAAACCGCAGACAGCAGCTAGTTTGAAATATATTTAATTCCTTACCTATCAAAGACCCTTTTTTCTTTCTAGAATCTCGTTATATTTCAAGCGAATCGTCTCGACGCATTTGCCTATTATCCTATCATAAAAAAGCCATTAGCTATTGAACATTCCATTCTCAATCATTTAAAATTATTCCAAATAGGAAATGCAAAACAAGAAGCACGTTGCCAGACAACAAAACTGTATTTTTGCTAACCATAAACGCATCAAATTCCGCGATAAAAAGGTTGTCTACGCATAAAATACAAGTTTTCTCTTACGATGCAATGTTACCATGGGTTATGCTTGTAGAATAGTTAAGGCCTGGTTCCTATAAACCGCGGAACGTAACACATACGAATCGTTTTCATTAACGAGCGGTTATAATCAATCAGAAGTTTTGGTAGTTATGTTAACGCCACGTTTATTATAGATGCGCTTTAGAATTAGGATATAGGACGTTTAGTAGGATATTGTACTGTCCGTAAGTAAAACGACTCGTTTTTTTATAGGAACTGGGCATATTATTTATTTATATTATGAATAGTCTATAGACAAATAGATTTATATAAAATATAAATAGTTATATATGTATAAATTTATAGACAAATAGAAGCAATTGTCTAAGACTGAAATCTACTCCGTTTCGTGGTTTAAGAAATCAGGCTCGCGGAAGCATCGTCTTTAAAAATTGTAGAGATCATAAATAAAAATAATAACAAAACGACGAAATAAAAATACATATATTGTTTCTTACAGAAAGTTTTTTTGAATAATTACGGGAAGCTGCTTTTCAATTTCAAAAAATTTGTGGCCTTTACTCACCATTGTAAGCCTAAATTTAATGAATATTTACGCTTAATATTTTCTATAAGTAAATCAATAAGTTAGATAATATAAATAGATATAGGTTTGTGTATACAAAAATTAAAAAAAACTTTGGCCAAATATTCCCGTACAAGATTTAGAATTAAACAAACATTTTTAGTATTCTATGGATTATCTCGAAAACTAATACTAAATGTAACGTAAACGGTATCTCCTGAGAGCGATTACGGGAGCCGAGATCCGTGTTAGTTAGTTAATTAATTTGTCTTTAATCTGTTAGGCTTGTAAAGTTCATGTGTGGCCTGAATAATAAGTTAATACAGAGATTAGGGTAAAGAAAAACGAAATATACGAACATATGTTTAGTTTAGGGATATTTATAAACCAGAATGCCTCTAATTTTTTTACAATAAATTATTTTTTTTTACTTTTTGATAAACTAGCCATACCACCCGTGTTACTTTCCATACCGTTGAAATTCCGGGATTAAATTTTGCCTATGTAGATAGTATTCTGGATCCTTACCTATTTATATACCAAGATTCATCCAAATGTGTACAGTAGTTTTCGTGAAAGAAAAACAAACGTATATCCATCCATAGTCACAACTTTTGCATAAAATAGTAGGACTTGTAAAATGTATTGAGTTATTGCTTCTTAGTTCAACAAAACGCGGACGATTATTTCAACCTAGACTATACTTATGAACAGCAGATACGTCTAAAGACATAAAGAATAGGAAATCAAATGAATTGTGAAAAATTTAGACCTCACAAACGCACAAAAAACTGTAGCTTTTTCCATTCTATAAATGACATAAAACTAATGACCATTATTTACCACAAAAACCTGCACAATCTTTATTTTTCACCAGTTAATATTATATTCAACCGTTTTCTGTCAATAAATTGCTTAAAGCTATTAGCACATAATGGTTAGTTACATCTAATTGTTATCAGCAAAGCGTAAAATCATAGCTTACAAACGCAAATATTGAACATATGTCGATGACTTCGCGAAACTGTGATTAATACGAACTGATGTTTTTCAATAAGTACCATTATTTATTACTATTTACCATTTCTAACTTCGTATGAAACTAAACAAGCTGTATTTTCGCAATAAATGGCCATTTCCAAGACCAATTTTAATGCTTCAATGCACTGAATTAATGCAGCTGTTTTGACGAGAAACTCACACTTTGGTATTAAATAAAATAAGTAGGGATATACGGATACGTAATCTACACTAATATTATAAAGAGGAAATCTTTGTTTAGTACAACTAAACAATGAATAGGCTCAAAACTACTGGACCGATTTTAAAAATTCTTTCACCATTCGTAATGTACATATTCCACGAGTAACATAGGCTATATTTTATAGGCTATATATATATATAACATCGTGTGGATTAGCTTAATAAAATAAATGAGATGAATGTGTTCTGTATTATTATAAAAATAGAATAACAAAGTAAATCGTTTCAAAGAATACATTCGATCCCGTATGCCCTATATGAGTAACTTTTCTTATGTAACCTTGACTCAAATTCTTAAGAGTTATTACCCTGGCGTTTTATCAGAGCGTATCAAACATAAGAACGAACACCTGAGATCCAGTAATGAGGTTTTATGTTAATGATAAACAAACTTGTATGTTAATTAACACTTATAAAGGATACACCCATTATGTATATAAAATACTTTCATACAATTTATGCAATAATGCAGGTTGATGTAAAAATTCATTTTTACCATAAAATCTTCCATTTAGGTGTTTATTTGTTATTATTAGCAAATAATTAGCATTGAATATTTTGTGCATATTGTAATATATACAAATGTATATATTTATATGATAACTAATTCATTGGTCGCTTTTATTTTCTTTCTGCTCATAATCTGCTTTTATTTTCTTTCTGTAGAAAATATTAACAATTAGATTAAATTAGACATTTGATTTCTATTCTTCAAATCAAATCAAATTTGCAAATAGTAACTGATTCCTTTTTCAGAGCTAATTAAAGAAACGAAAAGTTACTTAAACCATTTTAGTGTTTACTTATATTTACGAAGCGAACAACAAAATTACAAAATATTGAAATTGTAACACAAAAACAGAAATATTTAAAATCGCATATTATGCATCAAATTTAAATATCATTTAGCAACTACTTTCGATGACAATCGCGGAGGCAGCCTCTTGATGCCGACACTCGCTCCCAACTGAAAGCCGCAAAGGGGACACGTGATTATTAAGTTTTCCGACTTACGAGATCCATTATAAACCCGGATACAATTATCCGCCGAAGACTACCATCGAATTAATACAGATTTACTCTCAAACAAACCGCCACGCCACTTCTAAGCTGAATAAAGGTATAAAACTATAAAAACCCTTTTAACGGTTCGTTAAGAGCATCATCACTCGAGTATAAAATCACCGGTACATTAAGAGGCGAAAATCAAAAGAACCGTGCGTTTAAACTATTCCGTGGATGTAAAAGATCTCTTAATGTGGTCGGTTATAGTTTCGTTTCTTATAATTGCGCGTGGCGGCGCCACTGTCTTTATGAAACTCTGCTCTACATTTTAATGTGTTTTATAGTAATGGAATTAGACGTGTAGTATGAAACGCTTTTAAACCTTTGTGAAAACTGTGTGTATCTTTCTCACGTTGCAATTATCGTTTTTCTCTCTAAAAGCGTTTTATAATGCACTACTTTTCGAGTTGTTATGAAGTGACTTGACTATAGTACGTTCAATGTTTCAAAGATCAAAAGCCTTTTAACAATAATCGACGGCAGATCTTTTACCGCTAAAACGCGGCTTGAAATATTTCGTATCATTTTGTCTGTCATGACTATAATATCTATAATTATAAAGCGATTAAAAAAGGAGGTTATCAGTTGGACATGTTTAATATTCCTGGAGTCGGATAATATTTGAATATGATGTTAAATTTAGTTTTCCAAATATGTGTGCTTAATTTCCTAAGTGTATGTCGGTCGAAAAATTTTTCGACAACTTGAAATCATATTGATGATCCATTTTGATACATTCAAATTAAAGAGTATTATTAAAATTGGTCCAGTAGTTTCAAGGATATACAAAATATGGCTGGGTGAAATCTATTCTTGGTAATATAAAGAATTTTGTACAAAAAATCGGTACTTGTAAAGTTATGAAGTTTAATTTTATGTCTTATATGCAAATGAATGTGTTTATTAAGTTCTTAGAAGATATTCTTATTATCTAATTTGTTTTCTAAGAAAGTGCTAACTAAGGCTTCAAGTGGTAATAACAAATCAGTTATTTCAATGTCTATACAGAAAATTACTTTTTACCTTGAGTCTTTATAGCAATTAGTCTATTGAAGGTTTTTTAAGCTTTAAGGTTTACGAACCATGCTCCTCGGTTTCACCTGTGTAACTTCTGATCCCGTTTGTGTGATCGTTACCAATATGTACACTAAGATTCATCATAATCCGTTCAGTAGTTCTTGCGTGAAAGAGTAACCAACATAGATCCTCACAAACTTTTGCATTTATAATATTAGTAGGATATTATAAAACAAAGTCGCTTCCCGCTGTCTGTTCTTATGTAAACTGTCCTCAAACTTTTAAACTACCTGAATTTTGATGCGGTTTTTTTAATGGATAGAATGACTCAAAAGGTTTATATGTAAAACATGCATAATATATTACGCTCTTTTTATTATTGTGCAAAGAATTATCACATTTAGTCTATTTTAATTTAACGATATTTTCTATTACCTTACGATTCTTCAAACCCTTTTTAAAGAACAAATATCACTATCAATCAAGTAAAGTGATTCCTATTTGTACTAACATATTTAAAGACAAAAACACAAAATGAACTCAGGAATAACTGATATTAACGCAAATTTATATAGCCAGGCGTATCAAAAGTGGCTATCTTTATATGATTGACAATTATGGTGTGGCCATCGGAATGGTAAGCACCTCTTGTATCGAATACGGTCAAGATTATAAAATTATGCGCCTACCGCCACCTGTCGGCCGTTGTGCGTACTTTTTGTTAAACGTTTGCAATAAAATGTAATGTTATATTGAAATAGAAGCTAATTTAATATTGTTGTACTTAGTTTGGATTGTTTCTTGGTATTGTCACAACTTTTTCCTTGTTTATTGAATATTTTTTATTGAATACCTGGCTGGTAAATATTTTTAAAATCTTCGGAATGTTTTTTATATTTAGCCCCGCTACTCACCAGCTAGGTCTGCAGTTCCATGTCAGGGATACAATACAATACTTTATTTAGCACCACAATTTTAAAAAATAGGACATTTATTTATTTATTTTTATTTATTTTATTTGATGCACCAATTACAATTCAAGTACACAATACAATAACATTAATATTACTCTAAATACTAAAATGACCGTAAAAGCAGGCGCATACATCATTATAAATTTGTTAAAATAGTGCATAATTGATTTAAAATTAATATTCGTCATTTACATAAAAATGTTCTATATATACAAAAAAATCATATTAGCACATAGATAGAACACAAAATACATAAATTCAAAAAAGTATACAATTATTTGATAAAATATTTTTAAAATTTTAAAATTGTATAAAACTAATAAAAAAAATAACATCAATACAATAAATAAGATCATTCCAATAAAACAATAACAAAGAACTCAACAAAATTATTTTTTTTTTAAAACATGGTTAAAACATAATAACACATTTGAGGTATAATAAAACAACATTTAAGTATGGGCTATAAAAGCGGCCCTATCGCTAAAGAACGATCTCTTCCAGGCAACCTATCGGTCGGAATTAATGCCTTAATTATTAATGGGATATATGGAAATAATGGGATAATAGGAGAAGCATCATATAAGTTTTCAGCTTGCCTCAAGCAGCCCCCAAAAACGGCCCTAGCTGTCGGAATATTTGTTCTGCCTCGCAAACACTCATGCATCATTTAATCACTTTTAACAAACAAATTTTATCTACATAATCGCTATTTAAAGAATAAACTAACATCAGTTAGATTATAGAGAATCCAAGAGTAATAACTCAAGTCTCAAAAAACATATTCGTTCTAAAAACTACGCAGTATTTCCAAAACTATCCATATGCATTCGAGCCCTAGCTGTTTGTTTTGTTTCGCAAACATTAACACTTATAGACCGTTTAATCATTTTTAAATGCAAATATGTATAATGCATCATAATTTATAGGTCGACACTACCTTTAAAAATGAAACAGATATAGAGTTTAAACTCCAATCAAGACGAAGTGAATGGAGTAAGCTAATAAATAAGAGATATAAAAAAGTATTCATTTAGACTTTCCATACTTATAATAGTGGATCCAAAACTATAATATTTTTTTACTAAATCTCGAAACTATCCATATGAATTCTGAGGTTTACTTTGTTTGTTCTTCCTCGCAAATATTAACACTTATGCATCGATAAATCATTTTTACCATACAAATGTTAATAATTAATCATCTTACTTTAGAAATTAAGCAGAAACTGACGTCTTAGGTTTAAAATCTACACAAAAGAAAATAAATAAATAAATAAAAGGCGCAAAAGATTAATAAACTATTAATTTATTTTCTTATGTTCGTTTTAACGCGAGTATAATATAACGTGTTTAAACACGGTCTACTATACATTATTAAAATCAAAATCCTTTTAAAGTATTTTTATTTATTGATTTGGTTCCCAAACTTCAATAATAGTGCCTTTATATTCTCAACGTCAATTCGTTTAGGTTTAGTTCCAAAACTACGTTATTTCCTACTAAATCTCTTCACTGGCCATATGAATTCCGTTTACCCTGGCTATTTGTTCTGGCTCGCAAACATTAACACTTCGTTTAAAAGGCAGACACGATCATTTTTCATCGCTTCATTTTGAATGTTTGTATTTAGTGTGAATTGTACAGCTTAAGTGAATTTGAGGTAAATATTTGGTGAGGATAATAAGATATTATTGTCGAGAGAATTTATGATATTTCCCGTTTAGTATTTAAATGTCCTTCTTTATTAAAATGGAGTGTTCAATTAATATTAAGTGAATCGATTTTAATCGTATTTCTTGTGTTGTAGAAAAAAACACTTATAAAATTTTTAACATTTGTTTTCGACTTTCAGAACCTGTATCAAACAAAGCTTTATTTAATGTTCTAGATCAAAAAACATTGTGAAGGAAATAAAAAGATACAAATTGAATTCTTATAATGTGTTCTTTTAGATCACAATTATGTAATTTTATAGGGATGAAAGAATTTTATTATGCCATTACCTAGAAAACATATCTATACATATAATAAAACAGTAACCGAACCATTTCTGTACATTGAATATTTTTCAAAAAGAGTAATTGGTATGCAATATGTATGTTCTATAGATACCAAAACCAGGGTTAGAATTTTTTTTTCTGTTTGTCTGTTTGTCTGTTTATCTGTTTGTATGTTCGTCAATCACGTAATAACCACTAAGCAGATTTTGATAAAATTTCATACGTTGATAGACCATGATTAGGTGCAACTTATAGGCTACATTTTGTTTGAAAAAAATATTTTTAGGGGTGGCTTCCCATACATGTAAACGGAGGTTAAAAAAATAAATATGCGAGTACATCATTAAATAAGGTGTCATTGGCTAGGTCTTTAAAAATAAAATGGAGCTTTCTAAATGCGTTTTTTGCTAAAGTAAATATTTTTTGAGATATACGCTTCTAAAGTCGTAAAAATGTCATACCACGTGCCAATGTGAGATTTTGGTTGAGTTGCGGACATGCATTTTTATACTCTTAACGTATAGATTAAGACGTTACAGACACTCAATAAATTATTAAAAATCTTCAAAAATAACAAAATCTCCGCCCGCGGCTTCGCTCGCGTGGGCTACAATTTTCTGTATTTTGAAGAGGCTGCGCGCGCCTCTTCAAAATACTGAAAAGTTGAGTTGTGAGATTTTGGTCAAACCTATTTCCACAGAAAATTATAAAAAAAAAACTATAGACATTCGCATATATCAGCGGCCTTGCGACCGTAATTTTTTTAAACTTTTGTTGTGCGCCTCTAAAAATACAGAAATTAGTAACCCACGCGTGCGAAGCCGCGGGCGGAAAGCTAGTTAAAAATAAAATAAAACAGAACAGAAACTAAGTGATTTTTTTGGAGAACATCTTACCATATTTATTTTAATAGTAATATTAGAAGACAATAAAAAAAGGTAAAATATTTATGAATGAATATTATATTATAGTCTTGTCTGAATTTATTTAATTTACATTCCAACGAAGGAAGAGAGAAGTGTCACCCCAAAATATACCTGAGAATTCAATTTCATCTTTGCTTCTTTTAAATTTGTGATCAATGTTTTATATGATTTAGAATTTACTAGCAACGCCCCGCAATTTCACCTGTAACTTCTGATCCGTGGGAATTACAAGATTAAAAGTTGCCTATATGTTGTTTTGTATCTTTAACCACTATATGCACCAAGTTTCATGACAGTCGATTCAGTAGTTTTTGCGAAAAAGAATAACAAACACATATCCCTCCAAACTTCTAGACTTTCGTATTTATAATACTAGCCGCGCCCCGTTGTTTCACCCGCATGACTTCTGATCCCGTGGAAACTCCGGGATTAAAAGTAGCCGATGTTATCGTGAACCCTTACCTATATATGTATACCAAGTTTCACCATAATCGATTGAGTAGTTTTTTCGTGAAGAGTAACAGACACACATAAACCTCCCATTCGCATTTATAATATTAATATGAAGTAGAATTAATAGTATTTCATTCCAAAATCAAGATCTCTCACTAGTCATTTTTTAATACTCTTTTCTTCAATTCTACCTATAGGTTCATATATTTCATACTCGTAACCCGATATAGGGACGCGACAGTCGGCACCTGTGTCGGCGCACTTGAAAGCCGCTGCGCAGGCGCAAGCAAATATTTATTTTAATTTACTGCCCGACGATCGATCGTTAATCGTTAATGGATTTGCTCCCGCGAAATACAGAGTAAAGCTGGGTTTACATTAGTGCTTTAGCTAAGAAGATTGAAGACCTAGATATCGTATAATTTTTAGTGGGACTATAATATTTAAAGGTACTGCATATTTGTTACTTTTGTAATTTATTTTTAGGTGTACAAAAAAGGTGTTATTATTATTATTATCGAGAGTGACACGTATCATTATAGACATATACTTACGTTCATGAAAAAAAATATATACTTAAATAAAACAGTTTCCCCCTTTTTGTAGAACATAATACTAAAAAATCGTTATCTACGGAAATTTAAAATGGTGTTAACCGCTACACCTATAGATCTAACGTAATTTAAAATATAGGATATAAATTAATATACACTATATAACATAGGTTGTATTTACACGTATATAATAATGTATTTTTATATACGTGTAAATACAACCTAATGGTAGTTACTAATTTGTTTCAAAGTGATTAATATTAGAGCTAGGCGTTTTTATGTTTTTTATAATTTTATAGCTATATTACTGTTCGAGAGGAATGATAATTTTGTCTTTTTATTGAGCTAGCATTTCAAATGTTTTTTCTTATTATTAGTGTAGTTGCCAGGAAACCGATAACATTCCACTAGTAAATACATAAAATTATATGAAACCAGCAAAATAAAAACTTAAACCATACAATTTTTAAAATCAAGAGTGAAATATTAAAAGGAATCTCTACACGTCCTACTAAATTATAAATGTGAACGTTGGTTGTGTGCCACGGCGAACCTACTGAACAAATTTTGTTAAATTCTATATACAGATAGGATGTTATCTGAATTAGGTGATCAGATACTTTTTATAAGTTAGATATAGTATTTTCTCGTGTTTTAAATGTATTTTATTCTATCATAAATAAAAAGAGGAAAACTTTGTTTGTTTGCTTGGTTGTTTGGTTGTAATGGATAGGCTCAAAAAGTACTGGACCGATTTTAAAAATCCTTTAACCATCCGAAAGCTATCTTATCCACGAGTAACATAGGCTATATATATTATACTACGGGAGCGAAGCGCGAATCAGCTAGAGTTTTACATATATAAAAACTAATACCTCATTAACCCTAAATCTATTGAGCAAACAGCCAAACTGTGAAATCAGAGCTACTAAACGAATCAACGGAAGCGCACCCATACCTCAGCCTCATTCCAATATTTACCCTCGCTTTTTGTAAAATGTACATTATCCCTTTTGTTGACACGGCTAAGACGGTTTGCGTGTCAACAGACGAGACAAATATTGTGCTGGCGGCTTCTATAACTAAAATTCATAATCTGGTTTAAGCTTTACGTTTTTATTGTTTTGTGAGCTTTCAATTGGAGTGTTTGAGGGCAATGTTTTAATAGCTCAGTATTTGGTAAACGACCTACTAATACTGATATTGTATTGAGTTTAGTTGATTGTTGGTGTGGCAATCACTACTGAACAAATGTTAGTGAACTTTCGCATACAAATAGGCTTACTAGTTTAGGTTTTAGCTAGTTTGTAGGAGGGCATTACTTTTATTGATCTATATGAATGAATCGTTTGTGAAACATAAAAGATGTTATTATAAGATAATATGTAACAACTTCAGAAAAGAAGACAACTTTTTTAAATGTGTTTTAAAAATTGTATGTAAATAAATACGTTTAAACAGAAAACCGATCATTTCATAATAATGTTGGCTGTAAAGATTTGATTTGTAAATGTAATTTGTGTCCTTACTCCTTTAATAAAAAAACCTACAAATATATAATACGCTTGGCCTAATTTAATAATGTAGTAGTAATCGCCATAGAAAATTTAATTCCAATATATTATAAATTCTACATTCTTTATAATATTCTTCTCAGAATCCGCAAAGCAACGTTTTATCGAAAAATATATTCTTAGAAAATACATATTTGAATATTATTTGTGATAGTTTCGTATTCGAATTGGTATACACCGATATAAATATTTCATCAAAGTATGAATCACTCAAATTATGAATAACAAAGATGTAAAATTGTGAAGATGCGCTATTAAATATTGCATTGTAGGGCCGTTGACAATAAAGTATAAATATTAAATTTTATGTTTATCGCAAGCATTACGACGCAGTATCAATCAGCTGTTTATGTCACATTTATTTAAATGATCTCAATAAAATTGTACCAGTATGCAGTATCTAAGCGCCCGGGACTGCCAAATCTGCGCGTCTTACCTTCAGCGAATTCTCGATATATGCAATAAAAAAAATTCTTTAGAATCGAATCACGTTCCGATGCCGTTCCGCGAATTAAAATCACAAAAAGCGAGAAAAGGACAACTGCAGCCTCCGCGGGAGAGAACGAGCGACATAATGCAACATGGCATCCCCGCCCCTATAGGAATAAAATTTAAAATAAGATTTCAAAGGAAGTAAAAGGAAAAACAAACATCGGCGGCTTTCTCTAGTTCGTTAGAGCGAGACCCGTATAGTTCTGTTGACTCCGTGTAGATGATATGACGTATGGTGCGTTTTGCGCGCGAATTAGCCATTTGACGCGAATGTATGGGGCGACGCCCGGCGATGCATAGGAACGTGCTGCAATCGGTTCGATTAATTATATTTAAACATTAAAGTCACGTTTTTTCTTTACTCCGAGGGCCTGTAATGGAACGAGAGGACACTCAAGCGTATGAATTATATCTCATTATGTTTGAAATATATTTTTATAAAGGTATTTATTGAGAGAAAAAATGCTAAGCGGTGATAACGTAAATTGAAATTGATTGATTGAGATGCATCGAGCGCCATCTAGCGGTGAATAGCATGAATGCTGTAGAAGACAACTCATATTTCATTCAATCAAGTTTTTTATTTATAACAAGCTGACCCGACGAACTTCACGCTGCTATTTTGAACGTTACTTTGTATGAGAAAATAAAATCGTTATTTTTACAAAATTTCATATTTCTTTACCTTTTCAATCGTTACCAAACTTCCAAAACATTCAAAATTAAAATTAAGCGAATCGGTACAACCTTTCTCGACTTCTAGCGAAGCTAAGAGCAATGTTTTATATGTGCATATATCGATAAAAATCATCCAAAATCGGCTTTCTAATTCCACGTGACAAGCCGCAATCGAGACGGTTTTATGCAACGTCACTAATCGGTAATGATAACGCGGTAACACTATGTATAATGTCTCTATTCACACGCAATGCTTCCAATTAGGCTAACATGTGTGTCCGGAACTAAAGAACAATGCTTGAAGCGCCATCTCTTAACTATCCAAATTAACTTTAGAGAGGTGCCAGTGATTATCGATCTATCGATGTTTTCATTTTTAAAAACATTTTTGTATGTTTTTTTTTAATTTATCGTCCACTAAAATAAACTATTCATTAGTATATAGACTAGATTGTAACTCGGAGAAAGAATATTATTAATATTATATGCTACTGTAGAAAAGTATAAAAATATATAAAATTAAAATGTTATCTTTTCTGTCAAATCTAATAACGACTATACATTATACTTCGTATTGATGTTTCTTCTATTTCAAGGAAAACACATTTTTACATATCAAATTCTACTATATTATCACTAACGTCTACTAAAATAATAGTATCGGTTAAAAGAATTCTAAAATGACACGAGTGTCACAAAATCCCGCATTAAAAAAGAGATCAAGTAGTCCTTTGAAGGTAAGCGGACCCTGACGTATGCTCTCCACATAAAGAGGCCATTTTACTAGTTCACAAACTGACGCATTCGACTTAATTCTGAAATTATTTCATAGAAACAATTCAGTTCTTTTTCAATACAGTTATTCTACGTGACCAAAATTTGTGATTCGAACTTTGTTGAAAAAATCCAGTAATTTAATTCTATGAATAAACTAAAAAAGTTTTTATGCGAGTACTTTCCATATTCAATAAAATCCTTTTAAAAGTATTTAATATCTTAGAACTTATAACTGTAAAAATATGCGAATCAAATTCATTTACTTCATTTACATCAATTACAACCAATAAAAATCTTATTTTCTGATCCAGCTAACAATCTACCAGTGTACTAAATTTCATCGAAATCCGTCCAGTAGTTCCGTCGCAATGACATACAATCATCCAATCATCCTATACAATATCCTAAGTAGGATTCAAACTCCTCGTTGCATGGAGCCGTCGCTATCCTAAACTTTAAAACACGTCTTCAATCCCTTCCCACAATAACTTTGATAAATAAAATTTATCGGCAGACCACCGTGCACGATTAGCATATTAATACGATATAGCCGTAAAATAAAGAAATTGGACGGACGGATAAAAGAGCGGTAATTAAGGACTGGCCGGTTCGTTAGATCGTCTTGTTTATGACGTCATTATTAATATTCATATCGTTGGGTATTTCTCTATTATCTTCGATAAGAAATCAAAACAGATTTAATGCAATATTTCTCTATTATGTGTCTGTGTATGTGTATTTCGCATGTATAATATTATTATACATTTACAGTTACATTACATACAGTTTGTGAGAATGTATGTGTGTTTGCTACTCTTCCACGCAAAAGCTACTGAACCAATTATGATGAAACTTGATATACAAATAGGTAGGGGTCCAGAATAACGTATAGGCTACTTTTAATCCCGGAGTTGTTTTCAAGCTTCACGGTTTCAGAAGTCACGCGGGTGAAACTGCGGGGCGCGACTAGTAAAAGATAAAATAGGAAATTTCTTAATTGATGTATCAATTTTTGGCATTATATTAGAGGCCTAAATACTATAAATGTTGTATGTTGTTCTAATGTGGCTTTAGTCGCATCGTTAAATAAAGTGTTCATGTTTTATGACGTCATTATCTCTATTGTCTTAAAATTGAATGGTTAAATACAAATAGATTTTCAAATCCAGTCGTTTCTGTTACATGTTAACTATATTTCTCTATTAAAAGTGTATAACGGATGAATTAGTAATAATTGATGTGCCAAATTTATTGGATAATATTATTCAATAGGTATTTTCCCTTCTCTAAGCTCGACATACTAGTTCCAATGTAGCTATATCTAGCCGCATCGGTAGATAAGGCTTTCATGTTTTATGACGTCATTATTAGTGATCTTCATATCGTTGAGTATTTCTCTATTATCTCATAATTGAATGATTAAAATCCAGACAGGTTTTAATATTTAATTTTCATTCATAACATTGAAGTTTACAATATTCTTCTATTATTGAAAAAGTATGTTAATTATATCAAAATTAAGGCCACATTAATTCAATAATAAACTTTTTAATATAAGTTATGCGACAATATATTTATCTTTATAAGTACATTTATCTTCTCTATCATTTAGCTATATTTTTGAGGCTGAAACACTAGAAGTAAATGAACGTTTTTATTGATTTAATGTACTATAAATGAATTTCTATTGAAAAATATTAGCGTTCTGCACTTCCTACATATAAACAATACGTGTACTAAATTTCATATTCCGCTCGTGTAATTTTCGTAAAAATGGGTCCAAAGATTTTCCCTCGCGTATTTATGTATAGAATTCGTTCCAAAGTAATTTGACACTTA
This sequence comes from Phoebis sennae, assembly GCA_001586405.1. Classification (NCBI taxonomy): domain Eukaryota; kingdom Metazoa; phylum Arthropoda; class Insecta; order Lepidoptera; family Pieridae; genus Phoebis; species Phoebis sennae. Next base: position 202,331 of record LQNK01001062.1, read on the forward strand.
CAATTTTTCCCTCGTTAGCCGCTGTTAATCTTAATAGAAATAAAGTGTAATAACGAATCGCGCCCGCAAGTTCCGATTTCATTAAATTAACATTAATTGCGTTTTATGTGGACACCAATTACTATGTTCTTCTCCATTGTTGTAAACATGAGCTTGATTGAGAGAAATCTTCAATTAAACCGAGTTAAATAAAGAGGGTCTTGCTTAAAACATGATTACACTCAAAAGACACTTATCTATTGCATAAATCGTATGTGCAACATTTTTTGTTTTGACATAAAACAAAAAAATGTGATCTTTAGGTATAATATGACATTTTCGAAATAAACTTAAAAGTACAATAAAATACGTGCCATTTTAATTAATACTAGCTTTCCGCCCGTGGCTTCGCTCGCGTGGACCCGGCAATTCCCGGCAATTATTCGAATTTTTCTCACCTTTTAAACCTTCCCTAGGCCTCCACGAATAATTCAAGACCAGGATAAGATAAATCCGTTCAGCCGTTCTCGAGTTTTAGCGAGACTAACGAACAGCAATTCATTTTTATATATATAGATATTGAGTTAGCTTAACTTTAATATAAAGGCAACATTTTTGTTGAATTGTTGTTGTGTTTAATGATGATACGTCATATGATACGTTGGATTGTAGAAATAAAATATAAAAATGAAGTATACACCAGTTGGCTTTTGTACCTATTGGAGGGAGCGACACTAGTATATAAATCGAGCTTGAAACAATTTCGTAAGCGAATAGTTGAGAAAAAAGAAAATTTTGAGTTAGAAGATGAGTGAAATCAGTTACGAAGATATAAGGCCAAATAAAGAAAGAAAGAAAGAAAAACATTTAATCGAACACGATACACAAAAAATGACAAATAGCAATTTTGACGAAAAAATAATAGTAACATAAAAAAATAATAATAATAATGAAATATGACAAGGTGTGTACCGTGTACCGATAAGGTCCGGGCTCAGCATATGTCGCGCTAGCCACGACGCTGATAATTCTGCCAGAACCTTAGTAGGATAGTTCAGACAGTGTGATTATTTATGATAAGTATGAGTATCAATATTTATATATTACACAAGGGGGTAACAAACAATGTATATATAGCAGTAGAAGGTGAAGGTATAGTATATATAATATTAAAAAAAAGGTATAAGTAATGAATAAATTATAAATAGAAACAGAACGGACTAGAAAATTACATACATACAATAGGCGAGTTATTACAGACATGTCCGAGTATGGTATCAAATGAAAAGTCTTGATTTAAACATTACAATTTACAAAGCGAAGTCTAGCTCCTAGCGAGCCACTAGTTATATTGTTGTCATATAGCCTCACTATCGTATCTGTACAAAACGATCGTCCAATAAACAATCCTTGACGCCAATAAATACATACCTATCACCCTCATATAGCAAAACCTTGAAAATTGATTTACAAAACACATAGCACTGCCTAGGAATCTTAACAACAGCTTTGCATACAAATATATTGTGCGGCGAACACAATAGCCGTATTTATCTAGATTATACCACGGCAGAATAACAATGTCGTGCATGTGTGACAGTCTTCATTAGGAATCAATGAATACATAAATAAGTCATATAGCTTCTCACCGCGGTGTACCTATCATAGAAAATACTACAATAACATCATTAAGACGGAAAGAGCATTATGTTATATCGAGTACTTTTAAAACAGCGTAAATGTTACGTTATTATTTAAACACTTTTAACTCTTGAAATTATAAACGGTTAAAAACAAAACTTTTAACAAAACAGTAAAATACATCTGCCTTATCACTTAGCAGTGTTCTCTACCAGGCATATATCTTCTTTGAAAAGTTCCACAAAACACGGAAAAAATAGTATCTTATCGTTACTTAATCTATGATACTATACAGTATCTTATTCCCTATAACTCAGATATGCTAAAAATTATATGTATACCAACTAATATTACTATTAACTCTGTGACCTTTTACTCTTTAAAAAACTGCCCACAACATGAAGAAGATGAAAGAAAAATACATGAAAAATAGTAATAAATCCGCAACAAAAACAAAGTAAAAAATCCGTAACAGTTTTTGATCATTTACTCAAGCTACGTTCAACCCACGCATTATACTTAAAAAATCTGTCCACAAAAACATGAAAAATTTATTAACTTCCGCATTAAAAAGTTGATGCCAAGTATCATTGTCAGTCACTTATTATGGGACGTAATGCCCCATAATTTGCGACCCACGCGGGGTCACCTCTGTTATTATGACCGAATTTATTTAACCCTGCTATTACTAAGTATCAATGAATTTATTTGAATGGTTTATTTCCAGTTGTTACGTCTTTTTAACCACGATTTCCTGGTTAGCTTCGATTTGAAATATTTCAATGTATACTTTTAGTATAGTAGTATAGTATATTTTAAAATAATTTGAAATAATAACGATTTACATTTGAAAATATTAATACTTACATTCGTATAATTTGCAAGTTTATAAGTATATACCTGACACTTAGAAATCATATTTTTGCTCAAATCAATAAAATATACATATATCTAGGATATTATTAAAATTATAATTCTTTAGCACCAGAATCTGAACGTTATCAGTTTTGGTATACTGCCATGAGTCAGAGAGAAGTCTCAAAAAATTTTGTGTATATATTTATACCTTGTCCGATTTCCACCCCGTCGGTCTATGAAAGTAGAAGAATAGAATTATCACCTTTACGTACCATCTACGTTATCTTTTGTTCAATCGAATAGTCTTCCTTTTAAATTCATAATAATATAGTGGAATTGAAAACGTAAAAATGTGTTTTCCTCTAAATAGAAATGATGTACAATTCCATCAAGAAGCAACAATGTATACTAATATTATAAAGCTGAAGAGTTTGTTTGTTTGAACGCGCTAATCTCAGGAACTACTGGTCCGATTCGAAAAATGTTTTCAGTGTTAGATAGCCCATTTATCGAGGAAGGCTATATGCTATATATCATCCCGATATTCCAACTGGAGCGAAGCCCTAAGGCGCAGCTAGTATAAAGTATAAAGTCTGTATTTCTTTTAATTTGGACGCGACAAATTCGTCTCAATTACATATAGACATTATTCAAACTTATTTGATTATTACATCACCACAAACCACATATTCAGTCTACGTAACCTATACGCGTTAAATATTGCTACATAATCGTAATTGACACAATTACACATTGTCTTTACGATTGCTCAACTATTGAACAAATCTAATTTACTTCACAGTAACGCGATAATCATGGAATCCAGTAATGAAGGTCTAATTTCCTATAACTACCATTTGCAGCCTATGGGAAATGCCTATATGTCTGATGATATAATTCAAGCAATTTTGCACCGTATTCCGATGTAGGAAGCATATTATATGGTGATTCTTTTACGATACTTCGTTGTCTGCTTTATAAATCATGTCAGTAGCGCCATCTATCGAAACAGTAGCGAAGTTAATATAACAAACATTAGTAACTTAACAACGCTACATTATAATATATTCGATAACAAAGCAGAACACAGACAAATATTAATCTTTCATTCTCGTTTATTCAGTAGTTAATTCGCTAACGTTATAACTGAAATATCCTAGGTTCATCTATATCTATAAAAGTTGATTATCTTCTTGCCCATACAGAAAAAAGGACGAATTTATGTTTAAAAACAACTCAAAAATAAACTGCGTTTCAAAATTATTTCCTATGGATGTGATATAATCAATAAGAAAATATAACAATTAACTAAAACACACCTTATGTTACTTTTAGATATAGATTGTACTAGCTGTGACCTGCGTTTAGAACATTCTCGAATTTCCATTCTCCTGATCCTAAGCTATATGTCTACGAATTTTCTGCCAAATTGGTCCAGCAGATCCCGCGTTATAAGTGTTGTAACAAACTCGTCTTCATCTATACTAATATTATAAAGCTGAAGAGTTTGTTTGTATCCGCTAATCTCAGGAACTACTGGTGCGATTTTAAAAATTATTTTAGTGTTAGATAGCCCATTAATCGAGGAAGGCCATAGGCTATATATCATCTCGATATTCCCACGGGAGTGAAGCCCTGGAGCGCAGCTAGTTTTATGTATATAGATTAGTTTAACACAAATGAATTCAACCTTTCAAATACAGTTTCCTTTGGTTTTATGCTCGCAAAAATCTCCCAAAAGAACCAAATACGGTGTCCTTTGGTTCATTGCTTGCAAAAATCTCTCAAAAAAACTAAACATCTGCCTTAATCCGTACTGTTCCACTGAAACCTACTCTAAGTTTGTCGATCAAGTTCCTAAGCTGTCTAAAGTGTGTCACGCAGACGATCCTCAACTCGATGCACAAGTACCAGCCGCGGTTCCACCTGGTACGCGCCAACGACATCCTGAAGCTGCCCTACTCCACCTTCAGGACGTACGTCTTCAAGGAGACGGAGTTCATCGCGGTGACTGCGTATCAGAATGAGAAGGTATGTAACATTTTATTGTCTTAGAAAAGTAGCTTAAAAATATTGAGGGTCATTTAATACTACTCTCTAGTCCCAAACTAAGCTTAGCTTGAACAAATAAATACAAATTCATTTATTGGCATAAAAAAACACTTGGTACAATAGTAATTGAATCCATAAGCTCCCGAACTAGTTAAAAAAACTGTATGTCGGGAGCCAGTGGCTTTTCCCAAATAAAAGTTCATTGAGGATTGAAAAATAACATGCATATTACGGCTGTCTACTATTACCCCGTCTACACGTCCGCGGACGACATCCGCGTATTCGTCTGCTGATGTGTAGAGGGGGCTTAATGCAAAATCGTAGAAGATCCTATACCACACTAAAATCAGCACAGATTCTTTGATAATGGTGCTACAGTATCCATAAAATGTTATTTAAGTAGTCTCTCATAATTTATACATTTTAAACATAACTTATAATGAATACGTTTTATACAAACTTTTGCCACCAAATGGCAAAGGGCAATTAATATAATATTTTCCTTTAACATTTCATTCTCACATCATAAACTTTCGTAAAGCATACCAAATATCAAAAAAAGATTATTTGTAAATCATATTTATGTTATTCCTTTCACAGATAACTCAATTGAAAATCGACAACAATCCCTTTGCGAAAGGCTTCCGCGACACAGGAGCGGGGAAGAGAGAAAAGAAGTAAGTATTTATACTATACAACTATAGATAGTACACGACGCTACAATGGCGACAAAAATTTAATACACATTTACAAATTCACATTTTCATAAAAACTTAATTGAAATATTTATACAGATTTGTTATTTTTTTAGAAAATAGTATTTTAGAGCAACCTGTAGAACTCTTTTAACACATAAAGATAATAATTATGTGAATACATAAATAATTTTAAAATTGAATAAATATTAAAAATATAATTTTATGATTTGATTTTTACAACGGTGATCCCAATTTTAATTATTTTTTCATTATCTACATCAGTTTGAAAAAAAAAATCTCTCAATTATAAAGTGATATATAGTCAAATCAATGTCGCTATTATAGCGCCACGTTGTATACATAGCAATGATCAATAGATCATGTGAAAAACTGGGCTATTCACTTAATCCACTCCTACTTGGATCGAAGGTTAAGTTAATGGCCTCTTAAGATACTTCCGAAAGCTCGGAAATCATCAGTTATAATATTTCTATCGTTAAATGTACTCAAACCTTTCCCTTAGTTTACTACCTTAAGTTTTCGTAGATAATTTAGCTATTATTATAAGTTTTTGTCTAAACGCACTAATCTTATACGATGGATTTGAAAAAATAATTTCTGATAATAATAGAAACCTTCATGAGAAAGGCCATCTATTATTATCCCATTATACTACAAATACTACACGATTCAATACAAAGAAAGAATGGAAAACCCCAGACTAGCTCTAGAATAATAACAATTAAAAATTATATAAAAACACAATGTTAAACTGTAATTGTTACTTCTTTACCTGAAAATGTGTACGCCCATTTATAATATTGTAACCAATTTAAGAAACATGTAATGAGCACTCGACCCACCGCGACCCTCGTACAAAATAAGAATTTATTAAATCAAGTTCCCACGTTTACAACAAGCGTTAGAATTATTGCTGCAAATGAGCGGTAATAAAGTCGCTCGTAGGTGGTAAACATTCAAAGATTGATGAGGGCACAGCCGTCTACAATTTAACTAAACTTAACAACTAACCAAATTAGCCCGCTATCTTTGAATCTCCTCAAATTAATTAGGGCAACGTTTCTGAACGCACCGCTAACACCACGACGTTCCAAATTCAAATTAAACCAATCCGGCGCCTCCTTATTCATGTTCGGGATTTAAACATGGCCGGTAACTGTTCAAAATGGTGGAGTCATTCGACTTGGCGCTTTTTCCAACGTCTTTAGCGTGCGAGGGAGAAAATTGGATTTCCGCGATAAAATCAGCTTTAGACTTTTTTCACCGCATAATTTGATAGCTCACCGCAATGGGAGCTTGCGGTTCCGCTTACTTATTTGAATTTCAACGAACAAGAACTCAATTAGTGTGAGCTGTGAGATTATTAAGAAGAGACGAATTGACAGATCCCGTTTGTTAATAATCCAATCATTCAAATTTATACCTCCGTACTTGCGTTATTGCTTGTTAAAGAAAATTTTGCTTTAAAATACAATGACTTCTTAACAATGGTCTCAAAGTATCTCGTGAATTCAAATTTAACTGGAGAAATGTTAAAAATGTTAACATAGCGGTAGCTAAGTGCTATTACGCGTACCCTTTGTCATATTTATTTAACGTGCAGGAAGGCATCTTTAATTCGCTTACACAACATTTTACACCGGAATTGCCGGGCCGCAGCTTCCAAATTAAAGGGCACCGGACACCGGAAGGCTGTCTTTTCAAAATGGCCGCCGAGCCGGAAGCGCGGGAAACGTGAGCGTTTTGATAAACGCCACGTGAAAAGCCGGGACACATGCCGCATATCTGAACGTTCCTTTGTGTTGTTTACTCTATGGTTCAGCGTAGGGTACTGTGGCAAATTTATTGCGATTTAAAATTCTGCATTATTTTAAGGGATAACTTTGTTTAATAGGTATCTTTTCATTTGAGAAGCATTATCTAGTTGTAAAATTAAACTTGGATTACAATGGCGTATAACAGCATTAGCAGCACAAATAAATACCTCTTATTTGTGGAATCGTATCAGAAAAAATAAAAACTAAAAGATCATAAGTAGATAATATAAAACTTATTTTACTATATATATATATATATGTTTTTTTTATTATATTATTACAAGTAGCTCTAGTAACCTGCCTTTTCTTCTTCGCTCATTACTTTCTGCCCGGTTGCCTGGTAGAGATCACTACTAAGTGATAAGGCCGCCTAATGTGCTGTACTGTGTAAACCAACATTTTAGCTCCCAATTATGTATTTTTACAGTACATTAAAGAGTGAAATAAATAAATAAATAATAAAATTTATAATCTAACCACCACTTTGATAAATATTTCTTCTTGTTAGCTCCCAGATAATTAAAGTACGTAACAAAAAATAAAAAATTTAAAAATCTGCCGTCGCATACATTATGAATATAAATTCGATCATCATATCGCAACATAAATTTAGAGAAATCAAAACAAGTATTGTTAAATGTATCATCAAAAATATGCTCGATAAATTGTGGCAAGGGTGTCCTTTGCTGCATGATTTTGGGGACAAAAAATTCGGTAAATTACTAAGAGTTGGCCACCCCCGGGTTTACATTGTAACGGGAACACCCTAATGCGAACAGTTTAAGTCAGGGTTACCACTGCGTATTTAAAAATTAATATATATTTTTTTCTCTTTGTAATTTCTACGTTAAAGGCAAGAATGGCCAATTTCTTTATATGTAAGCTAATACTGAACTTGAATATACAATCCTAATATTTTTATGAACCTCATATAAAGTGGTTTTGATTGATTTACAAATATGCAAACTTAGACGTATATAATATAAAATATTTTTAAAGGATAGTAACATTACACAATAATCTGTTGTCGTTTTTTGATAAAAATAAATTTAAACGCACAATAACCTTTATATTTTGCGTGATTTTTTAAAATTGCAAAGGTATTTCTAGCCTGATCAGAGTGATTTGAAATACGTATTCTTTTTCAAGTAAAGTTAAAATACATTTCTAAATAAATAAATCTTAAACACAACACAACTAAAGATGAAGATTCGCGGAAAGAGGCGTCAATATTATACACCAAAAAACTCATCAAACCCAGCCCTATCCACAAAGGGTGGCCAAATTAAATTCTATCAGGCAATGAGATGAGTTAATAAAATGGAGTCCCCAGTAATCAGGCACCAAACAATAAACTTTGCAGAAGGTAAACTTCAAGACAATTCGGTTCTGCGATGTTTTCACGCCACAGTTTGCGGCTAATTGTTCCGCTCTTTCAATCTTTTTTTGGTTGAATATTGCGACGCTAAGGATTTTTGGTTACGAATTGTTCAACTTCTTTATTGTGATTAAATGCCTATTTTTCGACAACTCTTCACTATTGCACTGACAATTTTGAATGGTTTATAGATATAAGGGTTTCAATACTTACGAATTATTATCATATTTTTAATAATTTCAAAGTTTATCTTGATTAGATCTTTTATGTTCTAAAAATTGCAATATTATACTATCTTTGATTCCAATCGACGACCCGGTTGGCGCAGTGGTTCAGCAATGGTCTATTGCGCCGGAGGGTGTGGGTTCGATCCCCACGAGTAGAAATTTATGATGTGATGTACATTGTAATTTTCTACTGTCTGGGTGTTAATTTATCTATAGTATGTATGTATTTACAAAAAAAAAAGTATTTTTAAGTATGTCTATCAGTTATCTAGTATCCATAGTACAAGCTTTGCTTAGTCTGGGACTAGATGGCGTTGTGTTAAATGTCAAGGAATATTTATTATTTATTTATTTATTTAATCCTACTAGTAGTATGAATGTGTAGTCTACATCAATATCCGCTTAGTAGTTGCGGTGTAACTACTAAGCGGATATTGATGTAATTTTGTATATAGACAGGCTATTAGCTGAATTTGATGATAGTATACTTTTTATTGATCTATAGACCCCCTTAATGCGAAGTAAACGCTAGTATTCAATATTAAAATGTAAAAAGACAAAATTTTTCGGTTGCTTACCTCAAAATGACTGTCCTTTGCAACTAGTAATTTTAACACTAAAGAAAGGGCAGGGCTGCACCACCATTAGGAAATGATTAACCTTTTAAGGGTCGCGGTGGGCCATTAACCAAAATGTCAACCGCTTGACACCCTACGACGTGGCATTTTTAAAGTTGGCGACACTACAGAATATTTTGTTGTAAATATATAAGAATAAATCGTATAGTTTTGCTCTAACCACTGAACTTTGATGAAAATAATATTCGCCCTATCGGAGATAGGGGAAACAGGGGTTCACTTCTTTTAAAAACATTTTTAATAATCATCATTACGGGTCACACCTCAATTTAATCGTGATCTTTCAGATCTATTAAAGCATGTTTTCAATGTCTAAATCAACTGTGTTCTCTGAAAAATTTAAATAAATAGTTTAAATGACAATGCCTCCACATTATTTGTAAAATAAATAGTTTTTAATTACCTGTAAATTCCGATATTACGTTAAACAAGCGAGCGAGCAATGCAACCGTCAATGCAACAAATCAAGTTCAAAATTCAAATTTTGTGACAGCCATCTTAACCTCTTAAATAAGAAAGGTTGTTAACATTCACACAGAAAATCGTATATTCCAAACATCAAAGCTTATAGTAACTAAAACAACGTGCAAACCGTCAAAATTTATTTAACTTTATTATTATGAATCTTCAAACCATTAATTTCAAAAAGTATTATTTAACAATATTTACGAGGTCCCCAAATAAAAAGTCCCTGAATGTTACTTGCACCAATTTAGCAAACGTCACAATGATTAAGCTTTATTATAAAAATCAAGTTTAATGAAGCATCATGAAACATTTTATTGGATATTTTTCCTAATTTATAACGTAATTCACTTTGGTTTTTTAAGTGAAACTAATTAAAGGTTTTATAAATTGTTGATTTGTAGTGGACATGCATTAGTCATGGTGTATAAGATGCTAAAAATTACATGAATATTTTTATTGAGCAAAAATAATTCAATTTACATAAGGATTATTGCAAATAATACCTTATGAGCTATATACTTGTTATTAGCTTTAAATATGAACCTTGTAGGAAATAGCTTGGACTTCTAGCTTTCCTTCAAATAGTATTTTTAAATCCAACCGGTACTTTAGACGGTTCGTTTAAACAAACTTACACTTTATAGTACATAGAATATTTGAACTATGTCTTTAACTATATTCATACAATATGATACACCGTTAAAGTACTGTCAACCTATGTGCTTTATAAATAATGTAAAACTTATTTACATGAGACAATGTTGTCACAAGAATTAAATGTATTTCCCACGTTAGTTTGCTTCACTGTCGCTAAAAGGTAGACCACTTTAACGGTATTGCACTGCAGGACTGCATATTTTGTTAATATTTGTATATGACTTGTTTGTTCTCATGAAACGTACTACCTACTAATAATGAAATAAAGATATACACCAACCTGTGTTATAAGCAACGTCTAACATATACTAATTTAAAACTTAGAATTTGTAAAACCCATTTGGTCTATGGTGTGCTACGTCCAATTACCATTCCTATCCATTTAAAAAAAATAACTAAAAATTAAAAATAAACACAAGCCAATAAAAATAAAAATTTAAAATTAGAATTCCAACATTTCCAACCCTGGCCGTTGATAATTATGGAAAAACTATAATTTGAATTTAGAATGTAAATTTTGTAAATGTAACTGGCTGGCTGGCATAATCATAACACGAGCAGTTTGTCCGTGTACCGCAGGCAGGCGCTGCTGACGGCGCGGTCGGACGCGCGAGACGACGACGATGAGCGGCCGCTGGACGTCGGCGGGCCGAGCAGTCCGCCGCCGCCGCCCTCTACCACGCAACATTCTACTAACTGTGAGTATTATAGAAAATCCAGTATATATAGTACATACTATAAAGTTTTTAGTCCCTCCTTTATAATACGTATAACAAAGTTGTTACTAAATACATACAAGTTTAGAAAAAGGTCATGGTAAACATGATGTCATGTTTCTCATACTATCACATATTCATAATTTTTATAAGAAAGATGGAGGGCATCTGAGAGGGATATTAAAAGGTCTTGCTACCGTGCGTTGAAATATAGATATATTAATATATAATTTAAAAACATTATAAGCATTTTCATCGACTCTACCTATTTTAAACGATAGTTTTCATAGGAATAACAACATTAATTTCTCCCACAGCCTGGTTTACATCGAGCGGAGGAGGCGGTGACTCAGGTCCTGACGAAGCCGGCTCAGACTCCTCATGTTCCGGCGGAACCAGAGCGCAGTCCCCTCCCCCCGGACCCTCGCGTCCCTCCCCCGCGCCGGACGTGTCCCTCGGCCCACCAGTGCAGCCTCCCTTACTCCCTTACCTGTATCCACCGTCGTTGTATCCGCCGCCTTTCTTCCCGCCGCACCAAATGCCGCCAGGCCTCCTCTTCAACCTGCATCCTCTGCTGCAGCAGTACTCCCTGCCGCCTCCCCCCGCGCCGCCCGCGCCGGCCCCCGCGCCGTCCCTGAGCAAGACGCACAGGTTCGCGCCTTACGCGTTGCCGGGGTTAGGATCGGCGTTCGAGCAGGTGGCGCCGCGGGCGCGCAGCCTCAGCTCGTCGCCGGCGAGGCCGCGCGGCGG
>LQNK01001062.1:214242-229753 GCA_001586405.1 Phoebis sennae
GCGCGCGCCGCGTCCGCCGACCCGCCGCCCGACGCGCCCTCGTCCACCACGGCGCCGGCCACGCCGCCCGCGTCCGACCTCAAGAGCATCGAGCGCATGGTCAACGGTCTCGACGTCGAAACCCAGGACTGACGCGACGGAGCCGCGACGTGTACATAGAGTGTATTTATATCAGATCCCGCTGGGATGTCGTTTTGTATCGTTCCTATTTTTTTTTCTGTCGAGTTCTATTCGGGTCGATCGTATGATGTAAATAGTTAAGCTCACCCTAGCCGTTTGTTTAGAGAACGTTCATGTTCGTCGATTGACCGTCACGCGAAACCGCACCCGCTTGTCACCTGGATAGTTAGCGATGACCGTAAGTTTTGTGCGTTGTCGTTTTTATAAAGTTATGAAATTTTATTAAGCTCATTTTAAATATAAAAATTTCTATGAGAATACCCCATTCCTATGGTTAAAAGCTCCAGGCTTTAATGGCAGTATATTTTACAACGCCGCATTTAGATCCCATTTGAAAAGTTCCACGTGAATTCAGCTAATATATTTTAAGTGCATCTAACGCATAATAGTCTCCCTCAAAATTATCTTTCAAATCCCTATATTTTCTTGAATAATAAAGGGATTTTGTTGAACAAATTAATTATTACGCCATTTCAGAATGGATTCTTTTTAATAGGCAATAAATTTTATTTGCGAAAGTTCAATGTTTTGACGTTGTCAATAATTTTCCCGCGTAAAGAATAATTGTATAATCTGTGTTGTGAAATATACTGGCTGGGAAGTGTCCGTGCCGTGACGTCTTTATTCGAACACGTAGTATGACACCATAGCATCACGTTAGTTTCCACTGCAATAGATATAGTCATATTATTTCCGATGAAAAGAACTTAACATGAGACATCATCATAAACTTCAAATATTCTAGTACCACGTTAATTACTTACACCGATTATAATTTGTTTTTATTTTACTAAGTGTTATTAAAATATAAACAATTTATTTTTTTATTTATTAAGATTTATTTTAAATATAAAAAGAATCTAATGGTATTAAAGATGTCGAAGTAAGGCCTTTTCGTCGATTTATCGATTCATTTAATTCCCACTAAGTATAAAAATAATTGCTTTATTGTGTAAATACAATTTATAAGGTATATTTACGTGTTTATTATTATTAGACATATTTTGAAAATATGTTTTATCAATTGTGCTGTGAACGTGTGCGTTCGGTTGTTACTTGCAAAAAGGTTCGAAAAATATAATTTTATAATTTAATTAAAATTTAATATAAAAAGAAAAGTATTATAATGAGGCATTATTTCCTTTTATATGAAGGTTTCTAAAATTAATCATTAAATTTATAAGAATTTTTTAAGAACAATCTGACGCACCTTATAAAAACAATTGATGAAAATTAACTGTAAGTTAAAATTTTGTAATATATAGTTGATAAATTTGTAGTTAAAATACAAAATATATAATTATAAATGAATATAATTTTCCATGGAATTCATTAAATTTAAGACCATTAAAAATTAAAACTTCAAAATAATATACGTAACACATTTTGTTGTTCAATATTTTATCAAAAGTGAATTGAAATGCAAAAACAGTTTAGTTGATTTGCCATTTTTCTACAGAATGTAAAAAAAGAGTTGCTTTGAGAAGTTGAGAGACTGTAACTATGACAGCTGTATTGAAAACTATTCATTAAAATATATAGATAAATCTATTGACAAATACGTGTTTTCTTTTCGTTTCTATTATCTACTTTATTCATTGAAGCGCGTCTGTGTGACCTACTGTATTAATTTATACCCAAAAAAAATTTCTTAAAACAAGTTTCCTTTAATAGAAAAAGTGAAATGTTATTAATCACAAGATCGCATTTTCATCTTACTTGAATCGAACAATGGTAGTTGGTAAAACGTAACTTTCAAAGTATGATATCTTGCCGGTTCTTCTCGGTACAGACAGCCTTCCAAATCGGTGGCAAATAAAAAAATATACTATTATGTAAATGTATATGACGTTCTAAAAGCGCCTCGAAAGAAGCCAATTTGGAAAATAAACGTTTTGACTTTGACTTTGACTATGATTATAGTCTCAGGAAAATCAAAAACTAAGTGTGTGAAAAGTCATATCAAATGCAAGCGTACGTCCCGCTTATAACTGTACAGGTTTAAGCGTTTCAAAACCATTTGCAATGAATCGTTCATTTCGCTATACCCTGCGCTGTCAACTAAGAGCAATATCGAATCTAATAAACACATCTGTATTCCAACAATCGCAAAAACATGTAATCACGTGACACGAGAATCGGTCATAAAGCCATTTTTTCTTCGTCTAACAAGCTCCGCCATAATTGGAGTTGCTCCCAACACCGATACCATCGGTTCAGGTGTCACGTAGTGTACATAATTGCAATATCAGATTGTCGCCTTTTCGCCCACTTGGCTAGAACCAGTCTGGAGATATACGCGGTGTTTTATTGGAGTGAAAGGCCAACGGGCAGACGTGTCACAGATTAAAACAACAGTGATTCGCAACATTTGGTCCCTTTATTAATTTTATCTGTTGCATCTGCCCTGGCGATGACACGGCATACAGTGACTAACAATGTTTCGACCGGCTCATTAGTTCTATGTTAATAAATCAGAGACCGTGATGTTCTAGGTTCAGGTTCTTTACAAGTAAATTATGTCGGCACCGTAATGACGAAGACGGACTTCACTTTTTCGAATATAAACCAAAAATAATGAATGAATAAAAATATAAATTGTGGGTATTACATTAACTGCTATTAAGCAACGTCTATCTTCTATCAAGATACCTACTACGAAACATTTGCGCATAAAGAAAACAAATTGTTTGCAGCAAATTTTAAGATAGCTGAGATAGAAGTCTTTCTAACAGCTTCTTGTATTGTTAAATTATACCAAAATTTGCTTGAAACCAGTTAATTTTCTTTACTGTAAATAATATTCTTAAAACTGCAAAACTATTCAATATCTACATAAGCTGAAATACCACAAACAAGCTATCCAAGAAATAGGTAGCCAAACAATTATTTCTGGAAACATTCCACCCTAGAGCTATAACAACAAAATTTAAAAACGTATACCATCACAATACTACAGGCTATACTGCAGGCGTACTGATTATAATATTCAGTCTTGATAACGTCCTTCTGAGATTTAGTACCAAGCTCCATAACTAGTCACCCTAACTATTAGTATTCTAAACTAGTTCTGCGAGGTGCGCGCGCGCAGATCCCTGATAGTATAGTAACGCGTCATGACGGTGATAGCCAACATCAGATGGAACGGGTTTTGGGCGTATAATGAGAGATATGATCTTTATGGTTATACCGTGGTCGATGTGGCCAATTAAATTTAAGATGATTTGGTACGTTTTGTTTTTAATGCTCAAATTAGATATAGTTATGACATGTCTTTTGTAGTTTGGGCACACATTAAACTTAAACTGAAAATTGTACACTGCATTAAAGTAATTTAACATAGAATAAATAAAAAGAACATAGTTAAAAAGCCCAAAAAAAAGAATGGACATGCACAAATGGCGGTCTTATGGCTACATAGCCATCTCTGCCAGACAACCATTTTGAGAAGTGAAACTTAGTAAATTGCTAAGTGTTACAGATATTTTGGCCTTGGAGAATGGAAAAATTTTAGCTCACGTAATATTTCCATTGGCAATGGAAAACTTTAAATAAACTTTGTAATATTACCATTTTTGAGTTTAACAAACCTTTTTACACTAAACGAATAAATGATATGCGTAGAATCAATTTGTAATAAGGTATGAAATGGTTGAACATTATAAAATCCCAACAATCCTAGTATAGCACGTAAATGTCTAGAAAATCGGATGTTTTAGACGGCTGTAACAGGATTACTCCATGTGCCTCCCCTAAACTACTTGATTAATCAGAATTCTAAAATTAACTGTCTTTATGACGTACACAATATATTTAATTCAACCAATTTTATTATCTTGGGTTCAGCTGGACTAATTAATAACACAAACTGAATCTGGATCCTAATAGGAAATAATTTTCAACCTAAAAATCTATTTTTTTCTAATTCTTTTCATAGATAGGCTATCTATAAAAAGAATAATCCCAGCGTAACTCAGATGTCCAAATTGAAACCGGCGTGAAAAGTTATTTCAGGAATCCGAGATTGGCGTGAGAATAAAAATTGAAAAAATCGTCTAACAAGCGATAGCCGATGCCCCATTATAATTAATCGTTGGGGTCCAATTGATGCTTCTATCCCGCTCTCGCAAATGAGATTAACATAAGTCTATCCCGCTTCAGTTTGATATCCTCACAAATCACTTCAGACAATACTAAGACAGATGCTTGCAGAAGCCGACGAGGGGAAAGTTACGTTTATTTAAGACGTGATAAAATTGATTTAAGGATAAACAACCGGCTCTAGAATGTCCGCTTTTATTATTGCACCGACAGGCAAATTCCATTTGCTTTTTATTATCTGTGGTCGTCAATATAACTCGACTGTTATCTTAGTCATCGTGGGTTTGTGTCTTAGTTTAATAGGGTTAGAATTATACGTAATGAAATAAATTCTATAAACATTATACAATTAACTTTCTATATAATTAAAGAACTATCTGATTAATGGATATAATATTCCGTTTATTAATCATAATATCACTTTATATAGAAAACTAAATCGCGTGCCACTGTCTGTCCGTATGTATTCTTAAATATAATAGATAGAGCGATTCTAGTGTTCAAGTACGTGCTGGGGTGAAGCTGGGGCGGCTATAATAAATTGAAGTTTTGATTACTTTGAAGTAAGTTAGAGTTAACACGGAAAGATAATTCCGTATAAGTATTCTTGATGGTCTGAGAGATTAACAGGATCGGGGAGTTCTGATTTACCACTCGTACAAAGAATTCATGCGAATTATTAGTAAATTGATAATAATAAAGTTTATTTAAATATTAGAGCCTACTTCTCAACTAAATATTTTATGTTTAGGTCATTACCACTTAAAAAGGCTTCACGAAGCTTAACACCCAGTTCGGTCAACTTATCAAGTGCTAATAAGCGCTAAAAACCCAACAATACCCGAAGCTAATTACAATAAACGTAATTGCTCATTGTGCTTGCGGCCAAACACTTCTTACGACGGATCCATCGACGAAAAACAAAAGACAAAAGAATAGCCGATCGTTACAAAGTTCGCTGTCGAATATATCAGGGGCGCTATCGTACGTTACCATTTTTTCGCTTCCGTACGAAAGACTCAATTGTTCGACTAACAAAAAATGACAGTTATTCGAGCATTTTGCGACGGCGATTTGCGCAAGACAAAAACGTATGAATTTTTCGACATTTCCACAGCTCCGGTGGCAGGCGCCGTAGAATTTTAACGATTCATTGAAAAGTACAGATGCTAATTACTTTAGTGACGAAGTGTGAGTATCGAGGATTGTTAATTTTTGTTGGCGGTAATTAACGCTTCTCATAAGTGGCAGGTTCGCTGATTTTGAATTTTATTCTGTTACTTTATAAAAAATTATTATAATAAATTATAGTGCTAATTTTGAATACAGCATTGGAATGACTATAATTTATAAGATTACTATAATTTATAAGTATTGGCTGTTGAAAGTGGGGTCACCATTAAATACCTACTAATAGAATTGATCGATAACTATCGCTTCGTGCTTCAGAAATGTCTCTATACAATCTTTATTTTAATTTAGGTAGGCTTTTGTTAAAATGCTAGACTATGTATGAACCGACATGAAGAGTATCTTATACGAGTATGATAAAGTTACATTTATAAATTGCTTTATAAAATTCATATGCCAGATTTTATGAAATTCACGTGATTAAGTGACAAACATTTAAATAAACAAACGTTAGCATTTATAATGTTAGTAGAATGTCAATCATTTTGTATGTTTTTGCAACGCGTCTGTTCGCTTCGACGTCTCAACAAAAACTGTACCAAACATGCTTTACCAATAAGTCAATTTCAAATTCCGAACGTCTTGAGTTTTTATCAATCGTGGGGTATTTATTAGTGAAACCCCCGTGGCCCCCTCTGGGGTGACAGTGGGGTAATGACTCGTGAAATTAGAGATTGTCCACCGTAAGCTAACAAAATACAAATTTTGACGGAGCACTGTGAGTTGTGACGGTGTACTAAACGTCTTTATAGGATTAGAGCTATGGTAAAGAATCAAATAGTTTTGTTTTTCATTATGACTCGTATTAGTTTTTTTCTACGACATTGATAGACTTAACTGAAGAAGTTATTTCAGAAACAGACTTACTTATTGGAAATATAAAGGAAAGAAATATCATGATAAAGAGACTATGGTAAAGAAAATATCAATAGGTGTAGGTATAGTATTTTTCTTAATCTATGTTTTTCTTATAATTGTATGTGCTCCAGTTGACAGCCTTAACATGTTTTACTCATATTATGAAAAAAAATACTGTTTCTCAAATAACAATATAAAGACAAATTACACAACATGACAAACTATGCTCTATTCATAGCCATAGAAGTTTGAAAGAGGTCTCAATAAGAAGACACTGACTTCACAATTTTGGATAAAGATATAAAACATCCCAAAATGTATGTACGTGGATTGGGTGTTAATTAAAACATTACTTGTCGAAACAACATAGGTTTTCACTTTAAAAATACCACGTTAAAGGAAGAGGAATTTGACAAAATACACATACCACCAAAAAACGTAAACTCGAAATAATTTGACGAAAATCGATGCTGATTTCGTCAAACATTCTTCAACAATACTTAATACCCAGCGTTCGGATATTCGCAGAAAAATCTCAATAATCGTGTCAATTTGAAGGGGCATTCTATCAAATGATTGCATCCGATTTTTTGTTCGATTTTTGGGAACGATGCAACTATCGAATACGAAATCGATTACTCGGAAAGTAATCGACGAGTAATTTGGACAGACATCCTGCGTGGACAATAGATTGCATACATTATGCATCGCCCGTATTTTTGGAAACGCGTACAATGTATGGTGTTTCTTGTATTATGTTGGAACATGCGTTTTTTATTTGTTTCAATATTCAATACATCAAAATAGCATTCATTTGGTAAAAAACATAATTCTGTAATTATATATAAACGTAATGCTTTAAATATTAAAACGTTAAAAATAGAGGATTAAATTGACTAGATAAGTCCTTTGTTACACTTCCAAACAAAAGAAGTGATTCGTTAAATCTAACTGTCAGTGGCAAAAACAGAACGCGCTACACAAAACACAGTATATAAATTTAACCTTTATAATATTAATTTGGAATTCGCAGTACAAATGCAAGTGCACTTGACGGGTGGGCCAATCTATTTCCGACAACTACTAAGAAACGCGGAGCAACTGCACCAAGATAACCTGCCACGATACACTAAATTAATGACTTTCACGACCTCGATATATGTTTTTCACTATATGTTAATACGTCGAGATTCATCTCATGCGATCGTTTCCACCCCACGATAAACGCGATGACACGACGCATCGAAAAAACAGAGTAATTTTTACTCAAATCAATCACCCGAAAAAACGGCCCGTGTTCCTTCGGTAATTCGCTAGAATTCCACCGGAGATTTAGTAGCAAGTCGCGTGCTAAGCCGGAGACGTTATAATGAGCGGCGCGCTCATTGTCCACGCCAAAAAAGAGGATATAAATAACCAAATGAGAATGGAAAAGCGGCAAAAAAGCTAAAATAAAGGAACCTTCAATTGGACAAAGGCGCCGAAGAGGGATAATTCGTCGAGGATATGCACCAATTGTCACTGTTTTGTTCGATTTTGCCGCTGACAGTCGCGGCCGACGCCGGCGCGATGTGACTATAAAATTGTCACTTTTGAACCCGACTAAATAACGCCGAATATGCCGAATTCGGATAAACAAATCCAACTATTACTCACTCGCACTTTGTATGTTTTGGTTCGGTCGAATGCGACGGAATTATGGCGGTATTCAAATTCGTTTGCAGGTAATCGGTTACTAATTTGTTTAAGTTGATTGCATGTTACGTTGGTTTACAAATGTTTCGGCACGTATACAATGGGAAATTTTAATTTTTCACATGGATAAAATCCCTAAAGTCCCAATATTTACTTCGAAGTACTAAGTTGCGCGTAGTGTAGTAGGCATATGGAGCTAGTACGCAGATAATAAACTGATTGATGATAAAGTCTATTCCAAACAACACAAAAATCTACAATCAGCATCCAATAAATCAACGACTCAGTTTGTCGCGCGTTATCCCCATTTTAATCTGCGAATACTTCGAGATATCAATCAGAAACCCCACTCGTTTGTCGCAAGTCCAAAATCCACCGTGTCTAATGTAGGTAATATGACAGACCGAACAAAATCAACATTTAATATTCGACACCAGACCCAATAGCAATAAATGTCCAAATATTTGTCGCAATGCATTTCGGCGAATTCAAATAAAACCGTGACTAAAGTCCATGTTGAAATCCCTTGGGATGGGTCAAGCTCTATTCTCCCAGCTTTAAACAAAAGAGACCTTATGTGTATGGAATACAGTTGAAATTTCATTGGAGAACAAATTGTAGGAACAGATACTGAAGATGAGAGTGCTATTTGTATATTTTGTACTGAAGCACTCTAATCTTATGACATAATTTTACTTGAGGACATTTATGGATGTCGAAACTTTTGTCGCACGAATTTTATCTTTATTGCGTGCCTGCAAGGTCGATATTAGTAAAGATAGAAGTTAAGGATAGTAAAGTGGACACACTAGTACTAAAGTTAGATTCGCAACGGCTAATATTTTGCGGTGATATTGGCTAGAAGATAGTCCGGGATAATATATGGGGCTTGTGGATGTCACGGTGTTTTCATATCAAAATTAAATATCTTGCGGGAAAAAGAATGACAATGGTTTGTTAAATATATTTACAGATTTAATAGGATTTGCAAATAGAATGATTATAGTAACTCCCCTATACGCATTTTTGAATATTTGAATACATACGATGTAGTTGTTACATCGAATTTATTTTTTTATGCACGAGAGCAATAGTGAGACCACTAGCAAGATTATACACGGGAACAGACTCTTTTATTATACAATTATACAAATTTGTGTTAATTGGAAATATCTAAATTTTAACTTACGGAAAATTCAACGAAATTTTAACTTACGGAATATAACATTAGAAGTATAACTTTTTGCCAAAAAATAGAACCGACTTCCTCACTCAAAAAGTAGAAAATAATTTTTATTTTTGTTGAAATCTATTCAAAGTCGGTCCAAAATCTTGTAAAGACCGGTCGAATTGAGAACGTCCTTTTTTTAAAGTCGGTTAAAAATTAAAAGGTTAACATTAACTCTTTGTAAGGTCATGTGCCAATCAGGGAGCGGCGGCAAAATAGATGGCCGTGGACCACAATAGATTATGTGCCAATGACACACATGTGGGACCTAACAGAGCACATTATAACACTAGCTTTTATACGCGACTTCGTTTATGTGAACTGGGCTTAAAAGTATTAGGGTTATGAACAATCTTTAAACTAAGTTTGATGTAGTGTACCAAGCACACGATTGGGAAACAAACATACAAACATACAGTTTGACATTGAAAACATTATAAGGATGAATGAGCAAATACTAGTGGTTCGCTCCTAGCTAGCGTTGTAATGTAAAAATCAATACCTTTCATTTGATACCACACTCGGCTATGTTCATACGGAAAACGACTATTTCAACTACCCATATCTCTCCCATACTCCAACTCTCATATCATCGTTACACCCCCACCAATTTCGTTAATTTTTGTACCCAAGATTTTTCTTTGTTTATACTATTTGAGTACAAAATTATATCGGGATAAACCATCCTCCAAATATCAGCGGACAAACATTTTTTTATGACACAGCAGGCAAGCATTCACCTGTTTGTCTCCCCCTATCTTCATATTTCGCTCATCTTCGAACCCGACATTTTTTTTTCGCCTATAAAATTTGACCAAATTTTTTCATACTTACTTAACAAAGCAAATTAAAATCAGATCTGTCAGAAATAATACACCCTGAAAGCTAGGGAACTTTAAGGCTTTTGAAGTCAGTTTTTTAAGCTAGGTTTCTGGGCTATTCTATAAAAAAGGTTAAGGCAGAAAAAGGACTTTCAAAAAAGAGGTTCAATGTACGCAACATTAGTGGCAGTGGCTGTTGAAAGATAAGCCATTTGTAATTGGTAGCCTTGAAGCACATTGTTGTTTTGAGAATTTATAAGTAGTATAATATCCGCCTAATTGTACAATTGCTTTTATTTTAAAATAGTATTTCTGTGTATCTTTATTTCACTATTTATTGTAAAAATAAAGAGTTTTTAATAAAAAATAAATAATAAAAGTAGTCGTGTATTTTTTTAAATTTTAGAACAAGTGTCACGGGACATGGTCGCCGAACAGAAGGGTAAACGCAACATTAGTGGCAGGAAGTGAGAATTATATTTATTAGCGCTTGATTTATCGGCTGTCAATGTATTAAATGACATTTAAAGCGTATCATTTGTTATTATTATACTTAAGATTGTAACGTTTTTAACTACTAAACTAGTTGCTCCTGGTTAAGACACAATGCAGTTTAATTTACCCATCATCTATGCTGTAACGAGACATCACAAATTATGATGTATACGATGAACCACAGATATTATGATTGTAAGACGTTTCAGTTTTTAGCTGCATTTAGATGCACTTGTTTATCGTGTCTCGGTATTTTGGAGTGACACAGTTATATGTAGAAGAAATACATATAATTTGTATAATTTTACTATGCATCCTATACGAAGGAATCGTATGTAAAGTTACAGCTTATCTGACTCTCCCGCCCCCTTAATATTTTTAGGTCAATAAAGATTTTTAATCCGTGCAATACTAAACGAAAATTAGACCTTATTACGAAAATTATACCTATTAGACATGTGTAATTAGCCTTGAAGCACATTGTTTTGAGAATATATTATAAATAGTTATTTTATTGTATATTTTTTTTTAAGTTTTCGAACAAGTGTCACGGGACATGGTTCGAACAGAAGGGTACACGCAACATTAGCGGCAGGAAGCCGGGATGATATTTATTAGCGCTTGATTTATGCATCGGCTGTCAATGCTCAGGGCGCGGTCATATGGCCGATGCGCTTCAGCGGCGCTGCTACAATGACTGGATGCGATCGGTGTGATGTCGTTAAATTTTGTTTTTTTTTTATTTAATATACTGATTAATATTAAGATGTATTATATGTAAGAGAAAACATTTATTAATGAAATAATGAAAGACTACTTCGAATTAAATATTTCGTTGCATTTTCATAATTTCTTTCAACATTTCATTTGTTATATGTTATTTATTTCAAGTTATAGATGAATAGTTTTAGTTTATAAATGCAAATTTTAAATTCTTTCTTTATTCTTAAAATTTGTTTTTGACACTTAACTTTTTGGGATATTTTTATTATTTTGAAATGTTAAAACTTACTGTCCACGAGGAGTTCTGAAACCATTGACATGAAATCGAAACGATCTAAAATCATAAATTTTCTGCTAAAACTTACAAGTACCTGTTAATTTGTAACTTCACACACAATGTTGCGTCTCTTAAAACAATTATTTTCTATTATCCTACTTCCCATTAATAAATGTCGATTCCAGTAAAGCATAACAGCAGTTTTCACGCGTCGCTGCCTGCATTAATATTCAAATTGGTGCGATCTGTCGCCACGGTACCCGTCCGAGTATAATTCATCTGGGACCGAATTGTTATGGAAAACGTTCTTTGTTATGTGAGTTTTATTACAGGTAATAGTATATTATAAAGTATTTTCATGCGCTAATGGAAACAATAATTCTTCATTAATTTCTTCACATTAAGCTAAAACTACTCTATTATGGTATTTATGTTGTAGTAGGCAAGCAAGGCCTGATGTTAAGCGACTGACCGCAGTCCATGAACATTTACAACATCAGAGCGTGGCTGGTGCCTTGCTGGTTTGAAGGAAGAGGAGATAAGGATCACCGTACGACAATGTGATAGCAGTATGGTACTGTCGGTGAGCGGGTGCCTGGTTGGTCACTCGCTGGTCTTCTGCCGGGAGGGTGCAATACTCAACTCCCACTCTCTGTATTAGGTACCTGCATTTATAGTACTATATTTTGATTTTAGAATCATTTTTATTTATCTTATAGGTACTTAATTCCATCCACTGGATTTCATAGGCAAAAATCTATAAAATATTTCTAAAAGATATTTAAACCTTTTAAAAACGTTAAAAAGCCTAAATAATTTTTTACTAAAGTGTTTTACCATCAATTTTTTCCAACCAATTTATAACACTTTCTTATTATAAAATTATTTCTTACAATATAATTAATTCGTAGAACAAAACAGTCTACGATTGAAACTAAAATTAAACCAATCGTGATCATAGGTGTTACACTTGATGCAGTTTTTTCGAAGCCCATTTAACGCTAACAGACAGCGAGGAACGTTTATAACCTCTAATTGTGCTGTATTTATTGCTCTACTATGGAACAGGAATGGAATAGAGTCGCTTTTTGTAAAAATAATAAAAAATAATTTCGAAAAAAAAATAGAGCTAACGATGTTATTAAAAATTGTAATTGCTGTAGGCATTAATTTATAGAATTACAAATGAAGACAAAATAACATTATATTTTTCGATGTAAGTTATATGTTTTGTTAGTTTAAATAATTATCTGTGGCTAAAGTACCAAGAGCAGTCAAACATTAATTTAGTACGAACGTAATTTTTAACGATATGATTCATAGGATTTAACAAAAATCCGTAAATTAGCTCATCTGGATAACTCCGAAATGTTTTTGCCCGTCTTAATTAATGAACCCGTTCAATGTACGTGTGCAATAAAAATACTTGAACGGGGCCATATTCAGCACATTTCGAGTTTTTACCAGCGCTTATAAAGTTCAATGAGACAGTGGAAATGAACTTTTATGCGAATACTGGCAAGAAAAGCCGCGAGTTATGTGAAATCGTCAGCCGTGGCGGCTGCGGTAATGGCCTTTCAAATTAAATTAAAGTTTTTGCGTCATCATTTGAACGGTGGGATCCTGTGGAAAGAAATATATAATATTCGGTTTATTTAAATTTTATTTCAAATCTATAATATTTGATTTAATTTAAATTGTTATATTTAAAATTAAGCCTTTGATAAATGCGTCATTTGAACAGTGAAATCCTGTTGGAAGAAATCAATAATATTTGGTTTTATTTAAACACAATTTTAAATCTATGATATTCGATTTATTATATTTTGCTAAATGCGTTATTCGAACTGTGAATTAATAGAAATTGGGAGAAATTAATAATATTTGATTTGCTTAAATCAGGTTTTAACGTAAGCTTTTTTAAAACTTCATTTGAAATGTAAGATCGCGTTGGAAGAAATCTATAATATTTGGTTTATTTAAATTAGATTGTTTATGCACGTCAAGCGTATCTAGTGCATTTGTATGGGTTCCGTGTCATTATTGTATTTACCGCTATGATTAAAACAAATGCGCTTAGAACTGCTCTGACTTATATTCTTGATGAAACAGAAATGAAGAATATTGAAATAAATTAATGAACATTACGAAAATGAGGCTTTCGTTTACGAAAATAGTCAAATTCAGACACTCCATTATTTAAATTTTTAGGGTTCCCTAACTAAAGTATAAAAAAGGATCCTCTTACTAAGCTTCCGATGCCTGTTTGTCTGTCTGCCAACAGGTTGTATCTCAAAAACCGTGATAGCTAGAAAACTGGAATTTTCGCAAATTATACCTTAAATATTATTAGATAGGGTACAGGAAAATTTTGTTCAGGATTCTTTCTACCTCTTAAGAATAAACTAATTATTCAAACTTTTTATAGAATAAACCTTAAAATACGTCTTCTTTTCAGGTTAGGTTCTAAAGTACAAAATAGGATAAAAGATTTATCTAAGTCCTAATTTAGAAACAGCCTTTCCCCACAATTTACAACAACAACTGTCACAGATAATATAAAATTGGGCTAACTACGTCATTCCTATATAACCATGCCATGACTATGTAACATTCCAGTATTTAATCATGACATTTACAAAAACACCAGCAGATCAACAAAACCATGTGAAACACTTTTAACACCACAACAACAAGGAAATATTAGCGTGTAAAAACGTGTCCATATGTTTTGTACCTCTCTAATTGTTATTAATTGAATCTGTGAGAAGTGATTTGATTATCATATGACGAGAAAATAACTGACACGACGATAACTGTTGCATTTAGTATAGAACTTACGGTTAGCCTTTAACTTTTTGCAGTTTCGCTTTCAGTGAGAATTTTGCTGAGAGTGAATATTTAGAATGCTTTAATGAAGTTAATTTTTGTGTGTACTTTTGCATGGATTTTAGTTGTATTAAATTTAAGTTGGGTTAAGTTTACGTAAGGGATGTTATCGAGTTATTTTTCCTCCCCATTTTTTGCCATGAATCCTTAGCTAATCGTTTGTCCTAAGACCAAAACTGTCATTATTGATATTACTGTGTAGAGTGGTAATAACTAATAATAAATGGTTTTTGCTTGCTAAAAATCGATCGATGGCGAACTATAGCGAGTAGGTAGAAATTACTACAGAATGTCAAAGAATTTAGGCGAGGTAACAGTGAAACTTACACCCGTATTCTAATACGTACCTCTAGCATTCCTTGACTTCACTCAACCTCTGTCGACGAAAATTTACATTCTGAGTCGGAAAAAAATTCCTCCACTCACGTTAAGGAAATTTCGGAGAAGAAAATTTAACAGCTCCATCCGTTATATTTCTATTTATTAAAATATTATATTTTTATGTTACTTCAATCATGAATTTTCGATTGAAATTTTCATACGTCATATTTGACGTAACCTGAGTCGGGTTTGACTTCTTAGAGTACGGGTGTAAGTCCACAACAGCGGCATGCAGATAAAAAAACTTCCATGACCTTACATATATAAGAAATTCCTCCTCTTCACGTCAATGTCACTTCAAATCAGACGTAGGTAGTTCCCAGCCTATAAAGTCAAGTTCAGTGACCTCACGCATCCGTCGCTAAACGGCTAATTGCGCAAATCACCGGGTGCCCATCCTTATTGAACACCTCGGTCACAGTGGCTGGCCAATGCACGGGTGTTCTGTTGTAACCAACAATTTGCTTATTAAATGTCCGTGGTAGGTGGCGGCGGCATCCTGTCCTTGACGAATATTGAATTAATATCTTATACGTATTTATAGATAGGTAAATTCATCCACGAAGACGCGCCCCACTATTCTTCTTAATTGTTGACAGTATATGTATGCAAGTAATACCAATACTCCTTTTACAACGTCCAGAGATGCTATTTTAGACATTAAATAAAACT
>LQNK01001063.1:6880-45467 GCA_001586405.1 Phoebis sennae
AATCTGTCCAGTGGTTATTGCGTGATTGACGAACATACAAACAGATAAACAGACAAACAGACAAACAGACAAACAGACAAACAGACAAACAGACAAACAGACAAACAGACAAACAGAAAATAATTGAGCATAGATAAAAGATAAACGCAATAAACACACAAGATTTCATTCCAGGCGAAAAGGTATGCGAAAATTACTTACGCATACATACTTTGAAATCTATTTAAAGTCGATGCCTTTATATAATTTAAAATTAACAAAATTTTACACTTTTCTTCAAATTCAAATTCACATGTTTTATTTGCGAAGGTAATAAATAGGTTTTATACAACACAATAATATTGTGATCATCTACATTCAAGCATTTTGGCATGCAAATATTAATAAAATTATTTTTGTGGTTACTCGAGCTGGTTAGTCGTTAATTGCATAAAATAAAAGATATTTTCTACTATTTAGTGTAAGGAAAAAGTTGTTGGTATAGGTCTCGAGCGAGCTCCTAGTTTTATTGAGTAACTTTATAGCATTTTTTCTGCAGTATTGTATCCTGAATACAAACAATTTCATCCAAATCATTTAATTTTTAATCGTATCTCTCGCCCAGTTTCACGACACAACAACACGATTGTTTCTGACTGACAGGTGACACAACCGGGATCAAGAGAAGAATTTTTTGTTGGACGTTCGAAAGTAAAATAACATTTAGTCCACAGAATGTTACGTTTAGGGTTGTGTTTGTCAGACGAAGAAATTTTTATCATTGTGTTCTTTCTATGCAGTGAAGCAATGAATGTCGTATATCGGCATTTTGACACAGATGTTAAAGAATCCTATTAATATTATAAATACGAAAGTTTGTGACGATATATGTATGTATGTTTGTTACCCTTGTGCGCAAAACCTATTAAACTTATTACTGTTTTTCTGACTATCACTCCCTTAATACTAGTGCAAAGTTACTCAATTTGCGAAATAATGCCATGAAATCAATATAAATATTTCTTTAATTTACTTTAAACTTATGCAAGTCTGTTTAATTTATTTTACTCTTTAAATAGAATTAATTTACAAAGTACTAACAAACTCCAAAATGATGAATGCTTTCATAGTTTTAACGGGATTATAAAAATATAAATAGCTTCAATGAGAGAACTCCACATGTATTATAGCTAAGAGCCTTCTATGCTTATTAAAAATAATTACCTTTGTTTCATTATTTTTCTGCTAAAATATAATTTTAATTATGTTCTCATGTTATTAAGGGTACTTTTCGCTTTTTAGACGAACGTGTATGTTTCGTATTTTTAGTGCAATAAAATTAATTGCAAAAAGAGGTAGGGGTCATAGAAGGTCATGATTAAAATGGGAGCGTCATATTATGTGTAATATTAATGCAAGTTTAAATATCTTCATATTTTTATTCGACCGCTATTTCCACAAGTACGTGGTTTTAAATAGTTTCTGATGTAAGCAATTTTGGCTTTAATTATTCATTCGTTTTGTAAAATAAACATTAAAACCTTATTTTCAGTAACCTGCCTTAAATACTGTCCACCTATTGCATGTTCGACGATTAAAAGGCAATCCGGCATTGTGATTGGCCAATGCGGATTGCCACGCGTTTTGATTCTTTCTTGGTTTTTCGACGTGGTAGAAAGAAGATGCAATTATTGTGTGGACGTAATAAAAGTTATTGAGTATTGTTATAAATGTAATTGTTATAAAATATGTTCATTATACGATTTACCACAAGACGAATCGTATCAATTTAACAATTCAAAGTGGTATAACATCGAGGTTTAATATACTCGATGTCAGGACTCAACGCCCATACAATATTATAAGGTGAAGTAAAACTTTTTTTTAAATTTTTCCTAATTTATCTAATATAAATTTAAACTGAGAACTTTAGAAAACATGTCAATAATATTTTTGAAAGTATCTGACATTTGAATCCTTCCAATGTAAAGTAGAACATACAACCTTTTGATTTAAGGGTAACAACATAAAGGAATAGTTATTCAAATACAAAAACAAAAACCAATAACATTTATCACGTCGCAGATATCAAAGGCGCGAACAAAGAATCATCGCATTGATAACAAAGGATCAATCGGGTTTATAAACCAAGTCTGTAAGCGTTTAACGATCATTATGCTCTAAGGGCGGCGTCTTTCATGTTGGTTCGAGGGCCACGAATTGGTACTTAGCATGCCCTGAGTGTGATGTTAGGGAAGAGTATGTGCCCTGATATTTTACGGCATGAATGGACCATTTCGTTCGCGACTGTATATGAACTGTGTAATATACTCTTTAGAAGGGATTTTGTGTGGTATAAAATTGATTATTATTCATGAATTATTTAATCATGACCTTCTGTCGTAGAGATAGTAAAAGCCGTTGCTTTTAGTATGTAAATGTATTTTGTTCATTTCTTTTGGCTTAAGTATGAAACTTAGTTTCTTTACTATACAGTACACTAGTAGCGTTTTTATCCGCGTAGTACCGTATTGGTAATTTAGAACCCAAAGTTATAGAAAACTGGCAATTTTGGATACGCTCCTCCCAGTGTATAAACCAGTTTCAGCCTGAGAACATAATGCTCGTTTGAGTGCCACGTATTGGTACTTACCGTGCCCTGAGTATGATGTTAGCAGATTTAAATTTCCTCAGGTTTTCACGTGATAATTTCCATATTGGTAAATGTACCTAACATTTTATTATATGTATAAATAAACCTTACTCTGTCCTTGACGCTCTTAATGCCCACCATCCATTTGTAATGCATAGATTTTGAATCATCTGTTGTAGTAAACATCTTTTATAAAAAGGCGCTCTCTCAACAAATACAATCTATGCAAGGCTAATGATAACCTCATTAGTTAGTTAGTTGTTTGGGCTGGTATCCGCAACTCGACGGCTTCCGCGCCTATTTTGCGTGTGGGTGGGAATGATCTTATTCGAGCCAACCCAGCTCCACCAGGAAGCCGATAAGGCCCTTGATGTTACCGACTATCCTGGGGAGATCCCTCGTGTTACCGAGGTGCTTAGCCCTGTAGATCGCCACCCCCGTACACTCGGTGAGGACGTGGGCAGCCGTCCCCTCTGCCTCCAAGCAGCCATTTATTTTATAGGACATATAGCGACAAATTCTATGTGACGGTTATACCGAGGAAGTTTTATTTATACTTTATACAAAAATACAGGAACTTCGCCGTTAGCGTATACCGTATTATACTATACTCGCCCATTCACCGTTTGATGAAATCCTACAATCAAAATTTTGCACACATAGTTATTTTTTCACACTCAAACAACTTACTGTCAAAATTCAAAAAGCTTATTTTACAATCTCTCCTAAACAAATAACTCTTGTTGGTTAGAGCCTTAGTGATTAGCCTAGCGATAAGTATACCTTTTACTTTTACTTATAAATATCAATTCTTATGGGCTTTCATTGTTTTAGATATTTTATTTGTAACATATTTTTGTTAATTTATATGTTGCAGCTGTTTTTGTCCCATTAAGGAAAAAATAAGCCACTTCAATTCATTTCCTTTAATCTATTTTCGAGAAAAGTACAAAATCATCCCTTGTTTATTTTGGTATATGGGGTGGAATTTGGTAATGCCACTTGAAAGGAAAGTAATATTAATACTGTAGATAGAAAATTGTATGCAAAGGAAGTATTAATTTATAATTTAATATTAATTTAAAGAATGAGGAAAAATTTATTACCTCATTTTTGAAAAGAAAGAAGACTGCAATTTCAATAAAATTTGGTAGTTAAAACATTGTGATTTCAAAGTTTCGTTTTATTTGATACTAGCTTTCCGCCCGCGGCTTCGCACGCGTGGACTACTAACTTCTGTATTTTGTGGAGGCGCAAAACAAAAGTGTAAAAAAATGACGGTCACAGGACTATCAGCGGTCCATAGAGTTTTTTTTATAATTTTCAATGCGCATGTCTATAGAGTTTTTTTTTATAATTTTCAATGAAAATAGATTTAACAAAAATCTCACAGTACGATCGCCTCTTCCAAATACAGAAAACTGTAGCCCATGCGAGTGAAGCCGCGGGTGGAGAGTTCCTTATTTTTTCAAAGTTTTTAATAACTCATTCAGTGTTTTTAATGCCTTAATCTATACGTTAAGATTATAAAAAGGCATATCCGCAACTCAACCAAAACCTCATATTGTCACGTGGTATGACATTTTCACGACTTTAGAAGCGTTTATCTCAAAAAATATTTATTTTAGAAAAAAACGTATTTACAAACCTATATTTTATTTTCAAAGACCTATCCAATAATACCTCATTTAATGGTGTATCGCGAATTTATTTTTCTACCCTCCGATTACATGTATGGAGAGCCACCCTTAAAAATATTTTTTTCAAATAAAATGTAGCCTATAAGTTGCACCTAATATTGGTCTATCAGCATGTGAAATTTTATCAAAATCTGCCCAGTGGTTTTTACGTGATTGACGTACATACAAACAGACAAACAGACAAACAGAAAAAAAAATTCTAATCATGGTTTTGGTATCTATGGAACATACATATTGCATACCAATTACTCTTTTTGAAAAATATTCAATGTACAGAAATGGTTCGGTTACTGTTTTATTATATGTATAGATATATACATTTTATTTGAAAGATGTCCTTATAATTGACTATCGATCGACTCGATAAAAATAAAGGCTGTGTTTAACAGATTTTAGTCGGTTAGAACCACGGGTGTTTCAACCGAATTTTCGAAAACCATTTGGTTCAATTTTTTTTTATTTCAAAAATAAGGTAATGTTTCCACTGAGAATTTTTTTATCTACATTTTTGGAGTACTTCCCCTTCAGGTTGCCTAACAGAGTTTTTTATCGAGATATTTAGTAACTTTGTATAGAGAGTTTATAAAACCGGATTTTTATGCGTTTAACGATCATTATTATGAAAAGAGCGGCGCCTTTCATGCTCGTTCGAGTACCACGTATTGGTGCTTAGCATGCCCTGAGTGTGGTGTTAGGAAAAAAGATATGAAAGAGACAACCTAATTACCATACTAGTATAAATAATTATTTTTAATAAATAATTAAAAATAAAATTCATTTATTTCAGACATCAAAAAGTCCATATTTATTTCATTATAAATTATTAAGTATACATTGTCATAATTATAATTATTAGGCATTACAAAAATTAAAAATTATAAATATAAATTATTTGCCGCAAGTTTACATGGACCATGGTGAAGGGGTGTCGAACATAGGGGCAATCTAGCCTGAGCTCTTATGTTGAGGATTGCGTTGGAGCTGGCCCGACTCTGGCTGCGCATTGGGGACACTGCTGTTATGTTTGAATAATTGACATGTTTAATATTGTTAATAGCTAAAATAAGTCTTAGCTAAATTTATCAATATACACTTGTACTTTGTGGTAAGCGCTAATTAAATAATAATTCTTATTTACTGACATAGTCTTTTTGTCGTCAACTAAGGCCTTTAATTAAAGATTTAAAAAAGAACGGGTTAACTTTGTGTCCCTTTTCACGAGGACAACTAAACATGTAGAAACTATTCTATATATAGGTGTATCGCAATTCAATGTTTGGAATATATTCATAGCTGCATGCCACAAAGCCTGTCACAAACATTTTAACATACATTTTTATCACAGCTTTCCTCAGATTTTTCACACGAGCACACATATCCCTCCAAAACTTCGCATAAAATTAATAATAGAAAGGAAGTTGATAGTAGGAAGTAAGTTTGACATATTTTCCCCGATCCGAACTCTGTTAACTTATGATGGTTTTAGCGAAATGGGTTTGAAAGGGTAGTTTAGTTCACGTTTTCAGTACGCGTTTTCCTTAAAATTCTTATTTATGGATGAGAATAGATAAAAATGTATTTGGAAGCAATTCGAAGCGAAAAGCATATGTTATGTATTAAGCATATGCTTCAAACCGTATTTCTTCTTGTCTTTCTGATAAGAAAAAATGCAGTAGTTCAGCCATGTAGTTTAGGTAAAGAGCAATACGCCTAGAGTAAAAAAAACCTATAGTCCAAAGGCAATATTCTTTATTTAAATAGGATCATACACAATAATTTTTGAACGTTACTAGGAATAAATTA
Source organism: Phoebis sennae (assembly GCA_001586405.1). NCBI lineage: Eukaryota > Metazoa > Arthropoda > Insecta > Lepidoptera > Pieridae > Phoebis > Phoebis sennae. The sequence continues at coordinate 13,016 of LQNK01001063.1, forward strand.
CAAAGAGTACTTTTTTCTCTAGTTGAGATAATGTAGAATATTGATGAGTATTAAAAATATATAAATATATAATATGATAGTATTATGGACACTGTAGCTGAAGAACTTATTGAACTTATTGAAGATGTTGATGGGCTGCAGTCAGTCACATTAGGTGAACCGCATGCCCCGCTTGTCTGCTATAACATAAAAAAATTGTGAACTGTTAAAACTATATATCTTTGTGATAACTTGCAAGAAAACAGTTGTATATTACTTTTATTTCGTCAAACCGCGTTACACTTTCAAATCACGCCCCGATCACAAAGGGGTAACTTACGCTTGTAAGGGTTAATCGGGAACAATTGTCCAAACAATTTGTTTCGTGGTCGAAGTGATGTTGGGCGGTTTCCGATGGCCATTTATTAGTGTTTTAGGGTAGAAAAGTGTTTCGCGAATCGAATATCTAGATTATGTTCTGCGCTAGTAGTATTAAAGTGTTTCGTATGTCTATTTTATTGCTGTAAGGTTAGTTTTATCAAAGTATCTTGTCTAAACAGCTTGTTTCGTGTTTTGGAAGTTTTAGTTAATTCCAGTTGTATTAAAGGTATGCAATTTGTTTCGTGGTCGCAGGAATACCAGGCGGTTGTCGATGGCCATTGATTGGTATCTTTAGTAAGACGTAATCAGAAAGGATTTTGGCTAGATTTTATTAATCTATGGTATATACCCGAATTTAACGCCAGCTGAAGCTAGTAACCAATTATGTTTTTCTTAAGTTAGTAGCGAAATAATAATTATCCTATTTAGTTAATAGTTATGTTAATAAAAAAAAAACATACATTCACATCACCTTATTTCATGGCTTTTTATAAAAAATGATTCATAGAGATCAACAAGAATGTGTAATATTTTTTAATGAGGGTATGAAAAGAAAGGGCATATTTATTACAGAAACAAAAATAACTGGATACAACCCACCAATAGACTGCGGAGATGTCCTGGACGAATTTGACGACGATATCACAAAAGCAAACGCCCAACAGTTTCAGTTCTCAACACCCCACAGTAGAATTACACCATCTTCACCGGCGTAGACAAAGTCCTTTGCTCCACGCATCGCTCACCCGCGTGAGATTCTGTCCGAGTCAGGCTCTTTAGGTCCGCTCCCTTCCTGCAACAGTCCAAGGCGAGATTCGTGATTCTCTGTAAAGGGGACGCCCTTAGGTATATCGTTAGCCTAGGTGAACTATTCATTTGTAACGTCCACGTGAAAGAGTAGAAACCCTTCTGGCTAACTCCGACAATCACCTCACAGAAAAAACTGAATACAATAATACATTAAAACATGTGTTTGCTACTTAAGTATGATAATGCGCTTTTCTTTCCTTTTATATTTCGTCCCATGTACAAATATAAATATTTTGAGGCAAAAGATCAGCAAAAAGGTGTGATAATATCTATTTTGTAAGAACAAGGGTCGCTTACAAAGAAACCATTGGATTGTTCTCACTTCATCAACAATGGAAGGTTTTTCTTTATTTGTACAGTATTTGTATTATTTTCTTTGTCTAATATTTCAGTGTTCAGTCAGTATTTAGGTCTCGGTGCTTATTTTTGAATACTTCTTTTATTGATTTATTTCGCCATTTTCTTAATATAAGGATGAAAATAATCATTTAAACACTCTTTTACCGTTCACAGTCACTTTTTCATAAAAAAAGTTAAATATACCGAAAGCTGCATCTTTACTTAGTAAAATTGGCTATATTATAAACATTACTAACAACGCCCGCGGTTTCACCCGCGTAACTTCAAATCCTATGGGAATTCCAGGATTAAAAGCCTATCACCTGATCCACCTAAAATATAACCTATCTAAATCCCAAGTTTGATCAAAATCCTTTCAGTAGTCGCGGCGTGATTGACACACAAACATCCAAACATCCAAACATTAGTACTAGTTTATTAGTATGAAGTAGGATGCGACAAAGCCACCAGAAAAAAAGTACAAACGTAAAATAATTGGCAGTTATCTTGACGCTTAATATAATAAAAATCAAAAACAATATAGAATAAATCATCACGAATAACATTTTTTGTCAATTTCGACATAATCTGAATGTAAATTAAGCTTAAAGTGTAATTCTGTGTAATATTGGATCCCATATTTCATATTTATGATACAAAGGGCTAGCCATATTATGTTTAAGTTTTGTATGGGATTACTATGATGTATAGCCGTACCTGTTGGATAGTTTGTACGGTAACAGTTACATGTATATTACATTAGCTTTTGCTCACGGCTTCGCTCGTGTTAATTTATAAATTGTATCCTATACGTTGTGATGTAAACGTTATATTATTGTACGTGTAGTTTCATACAAATTGAAGGTTGAGTACATAGTTGGATCTTTTCAATCAAAATATTTAAAGTTTTAGTATATTATGGCCCCCGTGTGGCGATGGGTTAGAATACATGTGTCTCCACCCCATTTCTAGCCGTGAGTGTTTTAAGAGGCGACACAGGGTAATTCTGCATAACATCTTCAGAAATAAAAGTGGGAGCCCAGCATTGAACGATTTGGCCAGAAGATCGGCATGAAGCAGTATTGCACTGTGTTTCGTGCGGTGAGGAGGCTTGTATCCCCATCTCATTTTTGTCCCACATTGTTTTACTCCTCTCCCAATTTCTCATCATTAATTCTCTGCTACTAAGATTTTTGTTAGAAAAATCTCAATAAAAATTTTTTTCGGCCCCATCCAGGGATCGAACATGAGACCCCTCGGTCTGTATTCTAAGATGCAACAACTAGACCAACGAGACGGTTTAGAATAAGATAGAAGTATTATAAAAGTTGTGTGTTCACAAAGCTCAATTTAGAGAATTCAATCTTATCTGAGGGAAGGATTGTAAAATCGCTAGACTAGCTTATTTGCAATGTCTGACTGCAATCCAATTATTTCCAATGTTCGATTGCGTTTAAATCTGTTACCGATTCGTACATTATTTGATTTCTTTCTTGTGGAAATCGAATGTTGTTGTTTCAAGATTAAATCTTTTAGTACCATTTTCTATTCACACCACTGAAGGTTTACAGTAATATAATGCTTTTACGTATTAATCCCACCCCTTGTTCTTGTGGGGAAGCCATTTTTTTATTCTTCGGGGAAAAATGAACAAACTTGATCTTCAATGATAAAAATTAGGCGATATAAAGGAAGCTGAGGGGAATTGGGGGATATGAGCAAAAAAAAATATTATTAATATAGCATTAAATTATTCTATGTATCATAATTATTTATTCCCATTAAGCCATTCATATTAATATCATAAAAATTTAAATGCATAAAATAAATAAAGTATGTAGTAGTAATCTATACATATAATAAAACTGTAACCGAACCATTTCTGTACATTGAATATTTTTCAAAAAGAGTAATTGGTATGCAATATATATGTACTATAGATAACAAAACCATGGTTAGAATTTTATTTTCTATTTGTCTGTTTGTCTGTTTGTCTCTTTATCTGTTTGTATGTGCGTCAATCACGTACTAACCACTGGGCAGATTTTGATAAAATTTTAAATACTGATAAACCAATATTAGGTGCAACTTATAGGCTACATCTTATTTGAAAAAATATTTTTAGGTGTCGCTTTCCATACAAGTAAACGGAGGAAAAAAAATTAATTCGCAAATACATCATTAAATGTGGTGTCATTGGATAGGTCTTCAAAAATGAAATACAGGTTTCTTAAAGCGTTTTTTGCTAAAATAAATATTTTTTGACATATGCGTTTCTGAAGTTGTAGAAATGTACATGCCACGTTGGCATGTGAGATTTTGGTTGAGTTGCGGACATGCTTTTTTATACTCTTAACGTATAGACTAAGGCGCTATAACACTCAATAGATTCCCAAAAACCTTCAAAAAGAACTAACTCTCAGACCGCGGCTTCACACGCATGGGATACAATTTTCTGTATTTTTTTTTTATTTATTTATTATTTACATAATTGTTTTACTTCTTTGATGCCATTAAACGTAAATGTTTGTGATGACATGCATGCACTCTTTAATTAAAAATAGTTGAATACTTCGTAGTACATGATAATACACAATCTTAATTGTAGCATAGAAACCGGTTTGATGCGCAATATGTACAGGTTGATTCAAAGTGAAACCATACTAACCGAGTTATACAAACATTATTTTATAAGTGAAAGATTTGTTTATTTTTATTATTATTCCTTTTATGTATATATAATAAACAGTTAATATAATATATATAATATAATAAATCATATATATACGTCGTGTTTGTTACTTATTTATGTAATACAATTTAAGTTTTCTTTTGAAATTAATTTTATTAATGTTAAGACAAATATTTTGAGGTAAATCATTGTAAAGTTTAGGTATGAGGTAGGCTAGTGTTCTTCGACCATAGGTATTATTGACACGCGGTATAACCATAGCGTTGTCACTTATTTTTCTGGTTATTATAGAATATTTTACAGTTTTAAGAGTTTCTGTACTATAATCTTGCAGGTTTGACAGCAACATAAAGTCAACTTTTTCATGTATAGGTATTACTTTACAGTATGTGAATAGTTGTCTATAATCGTTACGATATTTATTTTTTATGTGTTGTGGCACAATAGTTTTAAGTAATCTTAACTACAAGTTATATATTTTGTCAAGGTAGGTTTTGTAAGTTCGCCCATAACTCGTCAAACCATATGATATAATTGATTCAGCTAGTGCCATATACATATTACGTTTGTTCGAGTAAGGTATTTTATTCTTTAATAAGTAAAATTTTGCTAAAAGGGCTCTTAATTTGTCGCATATTTTATCTACTTGCTGTCGCCAATTAAGATTTTCATCAATTATGAGATCCAGATATTTAGTGCTTTTTACTTTTGAAATACTGTTGCAGTTGCAATTATTCTTCCTATCTGTGTGAAGACATGCGTGCGTATGTAAGAGAAGCGGGATGTTATGTTGCGTATCTGCAATATGTGGGGAGTGTATGTGAATAAGTTGTGTTTTTGAAGTATTAAGTACTAAGCCAGAGTCATGTGACCACTTGTTAATTGCGTTGAAGTCCTCTTGTAAGTGTTTAAACGCGGTGTCTATATTTGAATGTGCAGAGAAAAGACAGGTATCATCTGCATACTGATACAATGAACAGTTTTTTACTACATTTTTAACATTGTTCACGTACGCCAAGTAGTGGAGAGGCCCTATCACCGAGCCTTGCGCTGTACCCTTTCCAACAGGTATTTCTGAGCTTAGTTCTTCATTAATCTTTACTTTATATCCCCGATCACATAGGTAGTTAGCACACCATTTTAACAAAGGTCCTCTTATTCCGGTTTGGTCCAGTCTGTCAATTAGTAAGCTATGCTGTAAAGTGTCAAAAGCGCTGCTATAATCTATAAATACTACAAATAAATGTTTTTTATTATCTAAAGACGTGTTGACTGTATCAGTAAACTTCGTAAGCAAGGTAGTAGTACTTCGATTTGGTCTAAATCCGAATTGTGTGTCTGTTAGTATATTGTTACTTTCGTAGAATCTATGTATTATGGATGTTATATATTTTTCAATGATTTTATCTATTACTGGAAGAATAGTTATGGGTCTATAAATCGAAACCCAATCTTTGTCACCTTTTTTGTATATTAGCCTTACTAGACCTAATTTAAGTTTATTAGGGTATATACCCGTCTCAACGCTCACATTAATTAGATTTGCAATTGCTGTTGTAATTTTATCTCCAAGTTGCTTTATATCATTGGCCCTGATACCATCGATACCCGGCGCTTTTCGAAAATTCAAATTAAAAACATCTTGGGGCCTAGCTTTTTTAAAATATATAGATGAATTACAGGGTTTAATATAGTTTACTTCAATATAGTTTGTTGCAATTGGGTTGTATTTTACCTATCGTAGCACTACATTGATTTGCAAAGGTTTCAGCTATTTTTTTTATCACTGTTCGAGTCATTTTTAAAAGCTGTTAGAATAATTTCATCTAGATTTGGTCACTGTACCAGTTGAATTATTTATTATTTCCCATAGGTTTTTTAATTTATTCTTATATTTATTTATTTCATTATTTATGTATGTGTTCCTATTTTTTTCTATAATTTTATTAGTACGATTTCTTAATTTATTGTATTCTACTCGTAATACTGAGGGATCGTTTTGTAATTGTAAATAAAGTTTGTCTTTTTTGCGGCAGTTATACACAATGTTTTTATTTAACCATTTTTCTTTGTTACGTTTTGAGCTTGTTTGAGGTATATAGTAAGTTGCCCTGTTATATGCATAACTAGATTTCGATAGTATAAAAGAATATATTTCATTTGGACAGGTCATTAAACCGGTTAAGTTCCAATCTACATTTTGAAGATCATTATATATTATTTTGCCTTTAAAAGTAATTTACACTTTGAATCATCCCGTACATACGGCTCACTATTGCAAGCTACGACTAACATTCTATGATAGGCCAGTACAGTTGAGAGAACGGCGGAGTAAAGGTCTCGTGTGCGATTACGTATAAAAGTATGATCTATACATGTCTTTGAAATATAATTTTTATTTTCTTCAATTCGCGTGTAGTCCGAAATGGCACACACTAGACCTCTCTCCGACATCGTATTTAAATAACGTTCTGTAACAGAATTTTTTAACTTAATATCTATGTTGACATCACCAAGAAGAAATACATTTTTATTTTTTCGTATGCACAATATTTGCTTAGGAGTATTTTGAAGAGGCACGCGCACTGTAAGTTTTTTTCAAACCTATTTCCATAGAAAATCATAAAAAACTATAGACATACAAATATATCAGCGATCCTGCGACCGTAATTTTTTAAACTTACGTTGTGCGCCTCTAAAAACTACAGAAATTAGTAGGCCACGCGTGCGAAGCCGCGGGCGGAAAGCTAGTAGTAACTATTACTACTCGCGTTGTCGTCTTCTAATATATCAACGGTTTTTAATTTATATCTATACCATCAGCTTCTATTCCGCTTGCTTTATATTCCCAATTTTTTCAAGACTACACAGAAAAAATACCAGGTATTTATAACGGTACATTTTATAATTAAATGCCAATTCATTTAGCATTACATCATGCTAGTATGAAGACGACTGAGGTGAGCAATACGCGTACGTGACCTAAACTTATACGTCAGCAGTTCAATAAATATGTAGACGCATATTGTGTCGCTACATACTGTCACTTTGTTGTACTTGAAATGTAATCTTTTGAGCTATCTTTTCGTACAACTTAATATTTAGGTTGACTTTTTTTATTTTAGATACTATCCCAATCTGTCCAAAAGTATTATTTTTAAAAGCGCAAAGCAAGAACTCAGAGTCAAAAACATTTGTACTTACATATAAATACACCCCCGACGGACCATCGTCGAGATATGTTTATATGTAAGTACAAATGTTTGTCCGACAATATCTGGAGACTCGTTAATCCGATCTTGATAAAATAATCATTGTAGACGAATAGTTGGGGTTAAAGAAAATTTTGAGTTCGAAGATGAGCAAAATTAATAGGGGGTTACGAAGATAGGGGTTAAACAAAAGGTTGAACAAAAGTATCAGAGTGTGGTATCAAATTAATGGTATGTATTTTGTACATTACAACGTGAGGTCTAGCTCGGAGCGAGCCACTAGTTTATTTCAGCCATTCATTTCGTTTCAATCACAGGACGTCTACTATTGGACATAAGCCTTCTCCATATTCCCCGTGGTTTCACCCATATATAATAATTATATACATAGGTATATTTTCCTGTATATGTATCCTATGCCCTTTCTTTGGTTTTAAAATATATTGGCACAAAATTTCATCCAAATTGGTTTAGTGAAGAGACAGACATCCAGACGGAGTTACTTACGCATTTATAATATTAATATGGATCATTACGCTACTAAAGCTACGAGGTTGAAACTGCGAGGCACAGTAATTTTATGTTAAAATTTAAATTATCATAACGGTAATAAAAATATCTTTACTACACACTTGGGAAAAAACATTTAATTTTAAGTTCGCAGGCAAAAGTTTTAATTAATTCAGAGAAACGTTTGAAATTTTAACAAAAACTAAATGTAACTGACACTGGTTGGAAAATAAGTATAATTTAATTAGTAGATGCGAAAGCTATTTATACTCCAACTCATTTTAAAGAGATTTTATGAATAAGTAGCTCGCAGTTGATACTTAGGTAATTACAAACATATTTTGATAAGTTTGTTATCGTAAAGTTTTATTTAGATAATAAAAAGTTAATTATAAGTAATATAAAGTTAGTTATAAGTATTGCTCCTCATTATTTCAAGCTAGTGGCGTCCCGTGGCTTCACTTGTAATCAGTTCTGCTTATAGTCCGAAAGCTGGCACCAATTTTTGGTTAGGTGTTTGGGGCAGGCTGAAAATCTGTATGATGATTACTGAATGCCCTCTTCTATTATACACTACAGAGCTTGGCTGGTCGGTACCAGGGCTAAACGTAAATAATCCCCGAAAATAGAGGGACAACATACAATTTCTAAAATGTTTTTTTTATATTTTTAGAATGATTTTTGCACCGCTCTTTGAATCCATATACTTTAAGATATGACTATTTAAAATATAAAGTTAATTTATACAGTGCTCTTGTATCATCCGAAAACGGTTCATTTAGGATACTGTTATAATTTTTTATAGTCCTAGTCCTAGTGTCCTAGCTAAAGAAGTCTAGTCTTGGTTTCCCTTCAAAACTTAAAAATTGTCTTTTTTAAATGTTGTAGTTTAATGTTTGCAGTTCCACGTCAGGGTATAATAGGAGAGGCATCATACAAGTTTTCAGCTTGCCTCAAACACCTACCCAAAAAATTATACCAGCGCTGGGACCACTCACTACTTTAAATCAAACTTTTCATAATTTTCGTTGTTCTAAATTTAAATTGTGTTCTGTTCTGTCAGCCAGTAGGGAGAAAATATACAAGACGGTTATACTATGGCAATATTAAAGGGCAAGGTTGGTCATTAAGTGTTTACGAAATGGATTACATGTTCCACGATAAAGGTTCGGCGATATATCGACTTTATTTAACAATAGATTCGATAATGCTCCCTTTGTTCGAAGGAAATTATTAAACTTTTGAATTTAATAATGGAATTTGGTAAGTTAGGTGATTTATGTTGATACCGAATGCCTGAATAAGAACTAGGTTATAAATTATGTGGATTTTAGGATAAATGTCATTGAAATGTTTGTGTAAGTGGGTATTGTCCAATCATCTTTCTTCTTTTAGCGTGCGACTGATTCATACTTTCCACTAATAAAAGGAATCTGCGATACTTGTACAAATGGAAATGCTGAGAATTTTTAAATTTAGCTGTGGTCTATGAAACTTCGAAGAATTGTTCATTTGATTTTCGTTTTTAGTTATTTTACATAAAACTTTTTTCAGCGATTAGTTTAAGAGCGATTCCACATTCCGATTTATGTATTAAATATTAACTTAGAGCGTCACCCAGGAATCCGCGATCTGACTAAATAGGAAGACTAACTTTCTAACAGCGATTATACCTTACGATTTAGACTTAATTATAATAACTTAACAGCAATAAATTGTGAAGTGTAATTGCCGCATTACTAGTATCAATCATTAGCTATTTTTTAATCAAGGTTAGTTAAAAATTTGTTTCTAATTGCTTCAAACTTAGTCAAGTAACTATTTCTAAAATGGACGTAAAAATTCCTAAATATTCGTTATAATTATGCGGTACCCGTTCGTCCAGCGGAAAACCCGGTTTACTCAACTGAGTGCCAAAAAATTTCCATAACCATACACTATAAACTTTATAATCCGGACCGAGACGAGCGGTATGTAACCCTTCTTTTTATGATACTTGAAGATCGCATAAAATGCTATTTTATAGCTAACACTACTTCGGTTACATAGGGCGTGTATGATTTTTTGTTTACACGGATATTTAAGAATGTTACTGTTTTAACCACTAGCTATGCTCCGCGGTTTCACTCGCGTGTGTGCGTTCCTCCAGCGGAAAAGTGTCGAATTTTTAAAACTTTCTTTGGCAACTATTTAGTGTAATTGTGTGTGCAATTTTTAAATTTTTGCGTCCAGTAGTTTTGTAGAAAATCGACAAAAACTGTTTTTAAAAAATGGTCCTACTGAAAATTTTTTTTTGCGCATAATTAGTGTGTCACGAACTGTAATTGTGTGTGTTAAAAATGTAATTTGTATGTCATAGGGCTCCGAAGTTATTCAAGATTCTGCTAGGAGGACATTTTCCCAATTGCTGGATCTCTGAAACTAGTGGTTGGACATATACGATATTTTTTAAATACATAGCTATTAACTTGTGTGCTTGGTTTATGAAAAGGGTATTTAAAAAAAATAAACCGTTTAGGCGATATTAATTAAAGTAAAATAAGTGTTTTTTTTGAGTTACTGCTTCAAATAAGGGGGCTAGAGATAACTATAAATGTGGGATCCATTGCATTAGGATCCAATGTAGAGGAACGGATTGAACGTAACAAGAATATTAAAATTTTACCTTTTTAAGAATGTTCTATTTTACACGGGTAAAGTCGTAGGCAAAAGCTAGCTTCTAATAAATAAAACCCATGAAATATCGTGCCAATTTTAATAAAATTTTCTTTTATTCATGGCATTAATCCTTGAATTTTATTGAATTAAATTCATAATACAAGTTCTATAAAATATTTCGTTCACAATAAACTTATAAGGATTTTAATTAATCCGTTTTCCATTAATTTATGAGCACTTTTTATGAAAGCACTTGTTCTAAATCAATAGATTTTTATAATTGGGCTATATTGTTCGTTTAATTATTTGTTTGTATGTAATTTTGTTATTTTTGTCAAAGTTATAAATACATGTTACTTATTAGTCAAACAATAGACAATTCATTGTATTGTATATCATAGGTTCAATGAAAAAACTATTAACATATTTGTTTTTGTTTTTACTTCAAAATTTTCTATGAAATAATGAATGAAATATGCTTTGTTGTATACAAATTAAATAGAAAAATACATACGTATAGCGATGGACAACAAAGATGGCAGCTTTATTACTTAACTAGCTTTCCACCCGCAGCTTCGCACGCGTGGGCTACTAATTTCTGTATTTTTTAGAGGAGCACAAAAAAGTTTAAAAAAAATACGGTCGCAGGACCGCTGATATATGCGCATGTCTATAGTTTCTTTATAATTTTCTATGGAAATAGGTTTTACCAAAATCTCACAGTGCGTGCGCCTCTTCAAAATACAGAAAGTTGTAGCCCACGCGAGAAAAGCCGCGGACGAAGAGTTAGTTATTTTTTGAAGGTTTTTGGGAATTTAATGAGTGTTTTTTCTCTGCGTTAAGAGTATAATAATGTCCATAACTCAACTAAAATCTCACATTGCCACGTGGTATGCCTTTTTCACGACTTTAGCAGCATATATCTAAAAAAATATTGATTTTAACAAAAAACGCATTTAGAAACATTCATTTTTAGAAACCTATCCAATGACACCTCGTTTAATGATGTATTCGGGAATTTATTTTTTCACCTTCCGTTTGCATGTATGGCAAGCCACCCCTAAAAATATTTTTTTTCAAATAAAATGTAGCCTATAAGTTGCACCTAATATTAGTCTATCAGCATATGAAATTTTATTAAAATCTGCCCAGTGGTTATTACGTGATTGACGCACATACAAACAGATAAACAGACAAACAGACAAATAGATAAATAGATAAACAGACAAACAGACAAACAGAAAAAAAAATTTAACCATGGATTAGGTATCTATATAACATACATATTGCATACCAATTATTCTTTTTGAAAAATATTCAGTGTACAGAAATGGTTCGGTTACTGTTTTATTATATGTATAGATAGGCGGCGGTTTTACCCCCCTAACTTCTGATCCCGTGGCAACTCCGGGATTAAAAGTAGTAAAAGATACAAAGATTTTGAACCCTTGCCTCGGTCGTCTCAATAGTTTTTGCGTGATGGAGTAACAAACATACATACATACAATTACATTGTAATTTATAATGTATCATAATATTTATGTAATGTTTGTAAATTTTAATTGTAATGACATATTTTCTACTTTATTAACATAGATTTAAGAAGCTACTAATATAGTTACTAAGAAAAAAGCTAATAATACAGATTGGGCAGAAAATGAATAGAAAGTAGAATAAAGCAACATATTTATATTAATAAATTATTCAAAGATTGTGAATAATTTTAAAATTACCTTCTACTGAAAAAAAAACTACAATCTACAAATAATAATTCAAAAATATTCGAAAATCTTTAAATGCAATTATTTTTCGCATCTAAATAAAGTTATGTTCGCTTTGAGTAAAATTTTATTTTTACATTATTAATCGTATTTTCCCTCCACGTGGCATTACAAAATACCATCCTATATAAGTACGTACTCTTTTATTTTACGACAAAAATTTAAAAATGCGTATTATATACACACCCTGTAAACTCAGGGTTAAATTCCACTGTACGTAAAATTTCATAGACTTGCAGAGATAAGAGTGTACAGAGCAGTCTTGGTGTACATTTCTATTGTGTGTTATCAATACTCTTTTTGCACTAGAAATCCCCAACAATAAATATTGCAGTTCTTGACTGCTATTTTTATTATTATTGAACTTTTTTCGTCTTTTATTGAATAAATAACTTGAAAATTATACCAATTCTTTTTTTATGAAATTATAAATTGAAATGTCTATTATCTGTAAAGATGTTATAAACATGTTTGCAGACTGTAATAAGTGTGTGTTACTAGCGCGCATTGTTTGTACATTGTCTTCTGTACCTCTCTATTGTGTGTTTAAACGCTGTACGTAAAATTTCATAGACGTGCAGAGATAAGAGCGTACAGAGCAGTCTTGGTTTTTATTTCTATTGTGTGTTATCAATACTCTTTTTGCACTAGATTTCCTCGACAATGGATATTGCTGTGCTTTTATTCCGTGCAGTTTATTAACTGCGGCTTTTTTGTTTCGTTATTTTGTTGGAATATATTAAAACATGGATTTTAAAATTTTATGTACAGACTTTCTTATTGAAAACTAGCAGCTTTAGTCATCTATTTTTTCATAATAAAGTACGGTTTAAATTCGGGTGCTGTAGGATTTTAAGGAGCCAGTAACATTTATGTATCAACGTGGCATGCTCCTTAATTAAATATTGAATGTGATATATATGTGATAAAATAAATACTGCAATATATTTCAATTGCGTGCAATTTGTTCACAACTCGTGACCATGCAATGCAAGAGCAGTAAATTTTTTCTCTACATAAGCCGAACCGATATCGGTCATGGTGGCCAATATCAACAGAGACTAGTCAGGTACGCAGGAGATATTATAGTACACATGTATATACGTTACCACAGGTGCACCCTCATACTCAGATGGGACGACAGATCGACACTACAGGAGAGAAATTAGGCGCAGGATCGACGGCTTTGCGTGCTCTCTGAGGCTAGGGGGTGCTCCAGCATCGCTAAATTAGGACACAGGGTTGCTACAGATACTTTTTTGTTAGAAAAATCTTAATAACAAGGGATCGAACCCGAGATCCCTCAATCTGTATTAAAGATGCAACGACGCAGTCAGTACCCCTCTATAATATTATTAGGATAAAGACAGAAAAATCCCTCAAATGTTTTCCATATTACCCGAAACTTAAAACAAATTACAACAAAACAGTACCGCTCAGAGAAGATTATCCGCGTTTAACGTCTTAATTCGCAGCTTACGGGAACTTACAGGATTACTAGTTCGATCAAATATTAATTGCGTGCTACCTTGGTAAAAACTAGTTTTTAAAATTATGGACTATCTGAATATGCACTTAATTATGTATTACAAGGAAAGCTAGCTCTTAACTATGCAATACTAGGGTAGCTAGTATTAAATAGTTAAGCCCACTGCTTCGCTCGAGTTAATTTCGGATCAATGTAGAGCCTATCTTTGTAGCAAATTTCATCAAAATCAGTTCAGTGGTTCCGGCATGATTGACATACAAATATCCAAACATCCATATCTACACTAATATTATAACTAGGAAAACTTTGTTTCTTTGCTTGTAGTAAATAAAAAGTAATGGACCGGTGTTAAAAATTCTTTCTCATTCGAAAGCTACGTTATCCATTTTTATTTTAATCTTTATTTATTTATTTTTAAAAGGGCTTTTGTCACTGAGTGATTATGTCACCCCCATAAAACTAAAAACACATTCATGCTTGATTAATAGTTAACAAAAACACTGACCTGCACAGTATCTTCGCTTCACTGGAGAAAGGAGAAGCCAAGATACTGTTACATAGTCCAACATCTAAGCAGACAGGAAGAACCAGCTGCCTCTCAGGCGCATTCCGTCCACAGTCCATCAATATATGGTATCCATGAGTAACATAAGCTATATGTATATATAACATTATGCTACAGAAGCGAAGCCGAGAGGAATAGTTGGATTATAATTAGGATAGGATTACAAATGCGAAATTTGAATCTGATTAATAAGCGTAAATCTGTGGATGGATGTATGTATGTACTCTTTTACACGAAAACTACAGCACGGATTTGAATAAAACTTTATACTTATTTCATACTTATGTTATCAGGATTACCTGTTTGTTGAGATTTTAATAAATATCAGATGGAACTTCCTTACTTGCTAAGTTTATCTGCTCACAACTACATTCAACCTGCGTTTCATATCGCAATTTATGATAAGAATTTAATAATAATTAACACTTATTTTTTGAGATTAAACGAGTTATATAAATTGTATTTATATAATATTATTGTGTTCTAGTTGCATATGAAGAATTTAAAATCTATACTAATATTATAAAGCTGAAGAGTTTGTTTGTTTGTTTGTTTGCTTGTTTGAACGCGCTAATATCAGAAACTACTGGTCCGATTTGACAAATTCTTTTAGTGTTAGATAGCCCATTTATCGATGAAGGCTATAGGGCCTATAGTATAGGCTATATATCATCCCGATATTCCCACGGGAGCAAAGCCCTGGTGCGCAGCTAGTAAATTATAAATAAGAATATGTTTACATTTCCTTAAAAAATTTAAAACTATTTCTATAAAAACCAAATTTATAATTAATGAATTATAATACTATTCAATTTGATATTAATATAAACTTAAACTTATTTTATTGTCCTAGGCTACAATCGAGTAATCTGCAGTTTCAATTCAGAATACTAGTCCGCTATTCCAAAACTATTCAAACAGTTTGGCACCTTGAAGTTCTATTAAACTCAATCAATAGGACTAAGCAGTCCTATTGTGGCTTATACCAACTGATTGCTCTATTTGAACATCTTACTAATATTTTGCGACTAAAAGTTGATGAACTGTCAATGTATGGCGGTTTATTTATGGGGAAAACATAGTCTAAAGAATACATACAGTCGTTGCACGCAACTGTCACATAGCGTCTGTCATACAGCGTCCCAGATCTCCTTCGATAAATGTCGACATTTTTCGATCGTGTTGTGGGACACGTCTTTCAAGGGTGACCAAAATTTATTTGTGTAAAATTTAAAAGTATCGTCGATATATGTAATACATTGAATTAAAATGTTTCGTTACATGGAACAAAGTTGATTTCATATAATGCGAAACATGAACACACTCCTTTCAAAGCCATGATTTTTACGTCCCAGTGTTTACAGAATTTGCCCTAAGGCTTTTTTCAAACATCAAAAAGCGTACAACCACTGAATGATTTTAACACTGTGGTTAAAATGTGCTACCTATCACAGTCGAGAATTCTTTTTTAAATTAATATTTACAACTTCAACAAGAACTACTCACGAAAAGTTTGGAATACAGCAGTCCAGAAAACAGCAAAGATAAGTTAAATTATAGCGAAAATAAATGTTTGTAAACCGGTGAATTTAAAAATAACCATTCAAGGAAACAAACAGTTATAAATTATGCCTAACATAAAACTAAACTTTTCTAAAAATATTGATATTTCTACGTTGTATCTGGTAATACTTTTCATATATACAGGGTGTCTCGTAATGAGTGAAGCATCTCTTGGGGGATGATAGCTGAGCTAATAAAAATGTTGACCTCGACCAATGTTTTATATTACTGTGGCCGTAATTCTTATTTGTTTTTCATATTTTTTTTATCTAAGTTTTCTTTATGAGTTGCTTTCTTGGATACATGTATTAGATATTAATAGAAATATTAGACAACGGAAGAAAAAAAATATTTATTTCAAATTTAGTATAGAGTAAATTTTTGAGGTCAGATTTGTTAGTCTGTGGTTTAAAAAAAAATGTACTACACTGAGACGGTTAGTGAACTTAAAAACTTTTGTATTTAATACCAATTTCAAAATAGTATAAAACTTACGGTCTTTCCATAAAGCAAAAAAAATATTGCAATTTGAAATCAATCTGGGATCTATTTTAATAATACGTATGATACTTAGTATGAAATATTATTTTTTGACATGAAAAATAAAATTAAATGTTATTATCGGTCAATATCAATAAGACTCAGACTCATTTACACTAACCAGTACGGATTCAGAGAAGGAAAATCAACTGAAGACGCTGTGCTTAGGCTAACTTCTCTGATAACGGAATATTTGGATGGAGGTAATAAGTGTCTGGGGATCTTTTTCGACCTACAAAAAGCCTTTGACCCAGTTTCTATCCCAATACTGCTAACTAGGTTAGAGAATGTTGGTATAGGAGGTGTAGTACATGACTGGTTCGAAAGTTACCTGACTCACAGGAATCAATTCGTAAGGATAGATGGACAAGAAAGTTCTAGCTCATACTGTAGTTACGGTATTCCGCAGGGTAGTACCTTAGTTCCTACTCTGTTTTTAGTATACATTGACGAACTATGTAAAACTACGTTAAATAATTTGGACTTGATCATGTTTGCAGACGACACGGTTCTTTTGCTTCATGAAAAGTCCTGGCCAAAAGTCATAAACCTCGGAGAGAACTGTCTGGCTGATGTCACGCGATGGTTGGAAAATAATCTGCTATCTATTAACACATAGAAAACAAAATATATGTGTTTCAGTAAAACGGAACCAGGTGGTCCTTCTTATAATATTAAACTTAGAATTCACACTTTTCCCTGTAATTGTATAAATACAAATGGCGAACGTAACTGTGATTGTGCTACACTAGCGCGCGTCAATAATATTAAATACTTGGGAGTTATCATTGACGATTTTCATATATGAGAGCATACGCAGATATCATAAAACAGTTATTCCCCATCTCACCGAAACAAATAAAAGCCTTGATCGTTGTCCTGTGCCGTTTGTAGAGAGTAAGTTTACCCAAAAACTTGATGTAATAGTTCCCAATTTATATAATAAAATCAACTCAAAACTACAACTTAAAAATATAAAAATAAATGGAATTAAAAAACATCTATTTAACTGGCCAAAACAATTCAATTATGATGAAACGGAAAATTTATTATACGAACTATATAACAAATACACAACACAAGCACATACTTTTATTAATAATCATACAAATATAAAAAATAAATAAATAAATGTATAAATATATTAAAACACAGTAAATACACCAATGCACACACACACACACACACACACATATACCCTTCACTCTCCTTATACTAACATAAGGTTATTAAATTAATTTTACTTTTCTTTTATTTATAATAATGTCATAAACATAAATAAAACATGTATCCACATTCCTGGGAGAAGCCTCTGGCAGCCGAAACACAGTGTTTACTAGTTCGGAAGTCAGTGGAACAGCACAACTCGTAGGTATCCAATTATTTTATGTCAAAATAAACATTTTTTTGCTTTTTACTTTTACTATTTTATTTTTCATGTAAAAAAATAATATTTCATACTAAGTATCATCCTGGACGTATCATTAAAATAGGTCCCAGATTGATTTCAAATTGCAATATTTTTTTTTGCTATTTGGAAAAGCCGTAAGTTTTACACCATTTTGAAATTGGTATTAAATACAGAAGTTTTTAAGTTCACTGACCGTCTCAGTGTAGTACATTTTTTTTACACCACAGAATAACAAATCTGACCTCAAAATTTTACTCTATACTAAATTTGAAATAAATATTTTTTTCCTTCCGTTGTCTGATATTTCTATTAATATCTAATACATGTATCCAATAAAGCAATTCATAAAGAAAACTTAGTAAAAAAATTATGAAAAACAAATAAGAATTACGGCCACAGTAATATAAAACATTGGTCGAGGTCAACATTTTTGAAAAAAGTACAAAATCCTCAATATCTCAAAAACAATGATATTTTCGTATGACCTATATTGAGTTTTTTTGATAGATTATTAGCTCAGCTATCATCCCCCAAGAGATGCTTTACTCATTACGGGACACCCTGTATAGCGTAAACATAGCCTTTTTGCTTTCTTAATGAATGCGAGGCCTAATGCCTATTAAGAAAATCCTTTACATTTTGAAGAAAATTGGCGATTCTAAGAAATATTTTATCAATACTTTACAATAACGATGACGAGTGAAAACCTTGTAAAAGTCTGAAACAATTTTTCAGGGCCGAAAATTTCCAATTTTAGCATATGTAATTTTTTGGAATTTCATGTTATTGTACACATGAATGATATTTTCACCATTGATTATGCAAATATAGCAACAAATAGACACGTCAATAGACAAGGTTTTGACTTTCTACCATCCAATTATTACGTTTCTTATAACTCATCCACCTAGGCACAAATAATATGCAGTAGCAACGGTATAGATAAAAGTATACATATTATCTTGTAAAGATACAAACGCGCGTATTTTACGAGGTTTTGACTGTCTAGCGTCGAAATAGATCTGAAGGTATTGGGCGTTAATATCGCCCCTCTACAGTCTGGTCTAGAGGGGAAGCTAAGGCAGGCGCCGACGACTCGAGTGAAGCCGAAAAGCAAAGTGTTTGACGTAATATGTCACGAGGACTTAGTAATTTTTCTTAAAAACGTATGTTCTACACTTCTACGTGCAAATAGTTAGCATCACTCGAGTCTTCGGCACACACCATCTGCCTTTTATTCTCTAATCTGTGCCTTTATCTTGTAAAGATACAAACGCGTGTATTTTACAAGGTTTTGACAGTCTAGCGTCGAAATAGATCTGAAGGTATTGGGCGTTAATATCACCCCTCTACAGTCTGGTCACGGAGGGCCTGCTCCAATTATTTCGTTTCTACCCAATATGGCGCTTAATAAAAATATTCAGGTGCGGCGGAATTGGCGTAATGCAGGTATTGGTTTTTGGGAAAATGATACAGATATATATAATTATAGGTGTTTATTTGAAATCGTATGGATGATTAATTTTGCGAGTATTTATTTATCGGGCTAACAAAATGTTATGATATATTCTAATTATGTAAAGTAGTTGTGGAAAAATTTAGTTGCCTCGTTTTAATAAATATTTCTGATTAAATGAGTTAACAAGTTAGTGAAGAAGATTAAAGGCGTTCATTACGATACAATGTATTTGAAACCGCTTGTCAATAAAAAGGTATATATCACAGACTAGAAAATAAAAAGCAGAAGGAGGGCGTCGAAGACTTGAGTGACGCAAAGCAAATACAAAATTCAAAAGCAAATACAAAAAGGATTGTCTTGGTTGTACATGTCATGAGGACTTGGTAATATTCCTTTAAAATAATGGTCTTGTGCACGTGTACGTACGAGTAGTTAGACACGAGTCCTTGGTACACTCCATCTGCCTTTTATTATCTAATCTGTGGTACATAATTATATTCGCTAGAAGTATCTGTAGTGCGAACAACCTTCAATATACTTTGGCTTTTTTAATTAAAAAAATTGTGATTTTATTTAAAAAGTCATAATTATAATCGCGAAAAGCGACTTCATTTTAAACTTCGTAATTATAGATTTTAAAATCCAATTTTGTAGTCTATACAACTATTTGTATATAAGTGTTAATATTCTTTGAAAAATAAAGCTTAATATAAAATTCTTTATACGGTTTATTAATTGCAAGACAAATATCGTCCGAGTAAATATTATATTTGCATTTATTTCGATCTGTTTCATTTAACGAGTGGTCGTTATTCTATTATTCAATTGTTATTTTAAGGGTGTCTATACATGAATCGTTTGTATTTTATAATTAAATATTAATGCTATTGAATTAATATGTGATTAGTTGATGCTTTGGGAGTTTATGTTTTAGAAGTATTGCTTACTAGAAGTTAATATGGTCGTATTTTTTCAGAAAAACCAAATTTCATATTTATAAGATACGTGGTCAAGGGTAACATAGATAACTGTCGTTTTCATGAGTGTATAAAAAATTGTGTGTAGCTACATCCACTTATTTCCACCAAAATGGTATTTGGAAAATGTGTTCGGATTCTTGCAAAATTGACTTACAACGTCCTCTTCGTTTTTGGTTTGCTTGACCAAGTAAAACCCATCTTCTCTATTGAATTTTTAAAACACTCATGAAGACAACTGTCATCTCAGTCACTCGTCACCACATTCACTGTAAAGCGTATGTAACGCCGAGTTCATTCAAAACGTCGGGTTAAAGAATAATGTAAAATAATGTATAATAAACCACGTTCAAAACCCCTTAAAAATATTTATTTAATATGGAAACTACTCGCTTTAAAACAAACACAAGAAAATACTAAGTCGTACAAACCGTCCACGTACAAACAACCTAAGCTCATTCACGTCTAGTTTCATATTCAAATTACGAAGTGAATAAATTAAAAGTTGTGCGGTGGCTCACCTAACAACTAATTTCTTTGCGAAGTTAGCCTTGCATGGAATTAGTAAGCGACTTCATAATAGTTTGCCTTAACGTTTGCGCTATTTATTTAGATACAAATTGGATATTCCATATTAATCGTTTTGGTTCTTTAGTTGAAGCTTGTATGGCGACGGGTTAGAATACGTGTGTTGCTACCCCATTTCTACCCGTATTGTCAGAGACGACAGAGGGTTATTTTACTGCATAACATCTTCAGCAATAAAAGAATGGCCGAGCATTGCACGATTGGGCCAAGCTTCACCCGCAATTTCCTCGTATGGTGAAGCAGTGGAACGACCTTCCATCTGCGGTGTTTTCGAAAAAATTTGACATCAGGGCCTTCAAGAGACGAGCCTATAATATGTCCATCAAAGGCCGGAAAAGCACCTGCTAAACTCCCGATGTTTCAGGTGTTCTTAGGCGGTGGTTATCACTTAAGATCAGGCCACCGACAGACATGCTCCTGTGCTTGCCCTGCCAAAAAAAATTACCTTATATTCCACGACATTACGTAAATTAATGAACGGTTACCCTTTCCAAGTTATAAAAATAGTATTCCAGTTTAGTAAGCAATTAATACTAAAATTCGATACAATGAGAATCGAATTTTAATTACGGAACCTAATACCTATAATATTAAACCGGCGCCAGATCTCGGCTTATTCAATTTAAATGTTCCACAAAATGTACAATTTAATTTAATTGATAAGGAAACCGATCGCTTTTTGTTATTGAAAGAAATCACTTCTTAAAATCCTCTAAGGGGTTTCAATTAAAGCTCTTCTTTGGCTGATAACTTCTACAGTTATATTGTTTAGTTAATTATGGTGTTTAGAAGTGGTTTCGTATGTTTTTAAATTTATATTTAGAAAATTTTAAAATAAGCGATCACTTCAATGAGAGATCGTAAATCTCAAATATTGAAAGAATAACAGATATAAACCTTCCTAGACGCAATTAACTCCCCAATTCCACTTAGCAACACCGACTATCGTTTATATTACACGCCTCACAAATAAAATCATAACAAAGGAAGCATCCCTTTATCAAAATATAGACATCGATATAAAGCATTAGCAAAAAATCTCGACCCGTTTCCTTATTGTCAGATTTCAAAAACCATTTGTCATTTCGGGATAGGATGAAATGAATACATGTCCCGCTTGGGAACTGCAAAAAATGTGGGTAATCTAAATATTCATAGAACGAAGATACGTTTAGTTTGCGCACACGAGATTTTCTAGTGATACAGTTTTTTTAAGTTTGATTACGTCGATTATGTTGTTCTGGTGTGTAATTATAATATAAAAGTTTATCCTTTCTTGGTAATTTCACTACGATAGGATATTTATTGGAGACTAGCTTTCCGCCCGCGGCTTCGCACGCGTGGGCTACTAATTTCTGAATTTTGAAGAGAAGAATTCTGAAGAGGCGCACGACAAAAGTTTAGAAAAATTACGGTCGCAGGACCACTCATATATGCGCATGTATACAATCTTTTTATAATTTTCTATGGAAATAGGAAAAATCAAAATCCCACAGTGCGCACGCCTCTTCAAAATACAGAAGCGCGAGCGAAGCCGCGGGCGAAGAGTTAGGTATTTTTTTAATGTTTTTGAGAATTTATTGAGTGTTTTACCGTCTATTCTATTCATTAAGAGTATAAAAAGACATGACCGCAAGTCAACCCAAATCTCACTATGTCACGTGATATGACATTTTCACGACTTTAGAAGCATATATCTCAAAAAATATTTAATTTAGCAAAAAACGCATTTAGAAACCTCTATTTCATTATTAAAGATCTATCTAATGGTATCAAATTTAATGATGTAATTGCGAAATTATTTTTTTACCCTCCGTTTACATGTATGGAGAGCCACCCCTAAAATTATTTTTTTCAAATAAAATGTAGCCTATAATTTGCACCTAATATTGATCTATCAGCATGGGAAACTTTATCAAAAACTGCCCAGTGGTTAGGCTCTAAAGTGCACTTACATATTATAATATATTCCGTTGGATAAATGCATGAAAAAATTGATTTTGTGTTTCTGTCATGGTTCAATTAGTCGTGAAAGATCGTGCTGACGTTTTTGTCAACTACTATGCCGAGATTGCCTTCGCTGTCAATACAAAATGGACTTTACTCTATAGCGCCCTAAATCAAGCTTTAACCATTCTATATCCGTAATAATCTTTGAATAATTTTTAACATCATTACAATATTGCCCTTGAAAAAATATGAAAACACGTAATTTTTAAATGCACCCTATAAAGAACTATGTAAATACAAGAAAGTATTTTGTTATAACATGTTCAATATTTTTAAGCAAGCCATGTAAATTATATACCCATTAAATAATTGCCCCTTTCGTTCTGAAATTCCTGTTAAAACATCTAAGAAAAACTGACCGAACAATTTATGAAATTCAGGGTGAAATCTCTTTCGCTTCCTCGAGTATAAAAATAAAGTGCGTATATTGTTGGGAACCGGGCCGGAGCCGGCGCGTCGACGTCCGAAATAATTTATACGCGGACTTGTTAATCCACAACAAAAGCCTTTGATCTGGAGCACAAACTTCCCCTTCACGATTTACGTTAAGAATCCGCCCGCTTTTATCTTCAAACAACGAACACTTTTGCAGACCTCTCGCTTTTTATTCCGGCCGTGTTTCGGAGCCTCGCGCTCGGCCGTTGTCTTGTTTTAAGACGAAGTAGTAAGGACCGCTCTCCCGCGATTGCTTCGTATTTGCGATTGATTTTTGTGGAAGTTGTAAACTATTGGCGCTGTCCGAGCTCAGCGTATTATTGCGTTAATTAGTAGCCGTCGCCGCAAGGCTGCTTCGTTGCTCGCAATTAAAACTGTTTTCGCATGTAATCTTATAAGCTCTTTTGTGTGTCATTGTGTTTGGATTGCACATTTTAAATTTACAGAGTATTACTTTTTTTTTATTATTTCATAGGTGAAGTTTTTCTGTGTTTGTTTTGATATGCAAATTATACTAATCATCGCATAGTGTATATGCGATTAGCATCTATTTATGTGCATCTTTCAACATTAACAATTTCACTGTATTTTGGAAAAATGATTTTCCTTTTGGACGCACAGTTTTCAAAGGTGATGAAGTCAAAATTGCTAGTGTTGTATATTGTAAAGGCCTTTGATAGTTTCGGAGCGTTAATGGCGGCTCGTGAGGGTTTTGCATGTCGGCGTATATTTTAGCGATCGACTCGGCTTTGACAATGCACGTAAGCGTTGCTTTGCTTGTGAATTAGATGACTCGCTCCGGCGTTTAGCTTCAGAGTGCTTTACAAGCTTCATTGCATGCTTTAAACCCTTTTAGTAGGGAGCATGTCAAAAAACTAATATTAATGATAACATTTACCGTTTCCTTTTTACCCTCCACCCACCTCATTTGTCTTCTTATTTCAGACATAAGAAGTGTTCATTGACGGTGGTGATCCGATTATATCCAGCTTTGCCCGTGTGGCGACGGGTTAGAATACGTGTGTTGCCACCCCTTTTCTACCCGTGGGTGTCGTAA
The DNA here is from genome assembly GCA_001586405.1 of Phoebis sennae. Taxonomy (NCBI): domain Eukaryota; kingdom Metazoa; phylum Arthropoda; class Insecta; order Lepidoptera; family Pieridae; genus Phoebis; species Phoebis sennae. The sequence goes on from LQNK01001063.1 coordinate 37,472, forward strand.
GAGGCGACAGAGGGTAATTCTGCTACACAACATCTTCAGCGATAAAAGCGTGGGAGCCGAGCATTGTACAATTGGGCCAAGCTCGCACCGGTGTAATTACCACCCCCCAGCAGAAGACCGGCGTGAAGCAGTGATCTCCTATGTTGCAGATGTTCATGGGCTGCGGTCAGTCGCTTAACATCAGGTGAACCGCATGCCCCGCTTGCCTGCTTTAACATAAAAAAAACAAAACCTGCACAGTTCTGTCTCTCCAATTTACTTTAGTCTAAGAAGATTGTCGTAAAGATTATATAAGAAAAAAATATTTTTCAACAATTTTATGTTAGGGGTCGAAGCCGTTACTTAGCTAATAAGGAAATAAGGTACTATCCAATTATTTAATAAAAAAAATCCAAATTTGGAACAAAATAATGTAGTTAATAAAATTGTGCTAAGAGACGAGAAACAATCTGGACGGTCCCCTAATGTAATGAGAACCCTTGTCGGCGGCTTCCAGCGCTCGAAAAAACATTTTCGGCTGAACGCGATTTTGTGAACAACTTACGTTACAACCTAATACTGATCCCGTGTATATTTAACAATGTGCTCTTAATTAAATTACATCTATTATATTTGTTACGATATGCTAGCGAGCTGCCCCGGCTTTGCATGGGGGCGCAATATGTTTTCCTCTTAAATCACTAGTAAGTGAAGATTTAAACATACATAAGGTCAAACAGCGGGAAGCGATATTGTATTCAATAATACTATGATGTGTTTATAATTCTTGCTCTAACATTATGATGTAAAGAAAAAATTGAAAGGCGATGATGTTTTTATGATTATATCACGTGAAAAGAATCAGGTGGTGACTTAACATCGGACGACACTCAAGCGATATTCTTTGTGCTGACATAAAACGAATAACAAACATTGTTAAAAGAACGAATTCAAAATGATTCTCTGCCCCATCCTCTAGCTACAATGAAACGCAGTGAGTACGGGAACAAAACGAAGACCTCTCATCCGAAGGGCTCCTTAATGCAGATGCACAGGCCCATTATAGTGTCTGTACACTAATGCGTTGGCTCAGCCCTACACCAAACAAGTGCACAGTGGACGAAACAATAGACTACATAGATACAGGTGCTTCACTAAATATTACAAATGTTATGAGAGAGTTGCCTTTACTATCGCCCACAGAAAATCAGCGCGAAGCAACGATGTACTATTAACTATACCATTGTCTGAAATGACGTAAAAATTGTTAAATATGTTCACATATTTTACAGATCTAATTCAATGTTTCTAAAATTGGATCATAGTAGCTCTCTTGATGACATTGAATTTTTGGAAGTAATGCAGCATCGTATAACATATTGTACACAATTTTTTTTTGTGCTATTTTTTATCTATGACTGGCCGACGCATAAATTACTTTTAAAACGCGATTTAATCCTATGTCACTTTCTTTAAATGATAATTATGAGAAAAATTAACATATTTTTATCATCAATATGACACGATATTGTAATAAGCACGTAGTAGTTATCTGTTATGGTTAAACTACTGTATGGATTTGGATAAAACTTGGTATACGTATAGGTAGAAATCGAGAATAACACATAGGCCACTCTTTAGACCGGAATTTCCACGGGATCAGAAGTGGCTAGTATGTAATATTTTACTAACATCAGGAAGATGAGGGAAGTCTTCTTATTATAATCATTAATCACGCGTATTATATTAAGAACCCAATACTTATATCTGAGTAAATATTACTAAGATGATAATGTTATTAGAGTCTTATTAAAACAAGAAAGGTAATTATTACTAAATTGTTCTTGACGATTTTGGAATTCGTCTCGATGTGATTCTTATGGCAGTACAAATAAAGAACTTTATTCTATACTCATTCTCGAGTACATATTTAGTGTATCGTCAAAGTTGTCCCAAGTTCACCCATTACGTCCCAGCGAAAGTTCACCACAGTTCCCGAATTCGCGTCCAATTACCGAGTCGCAAGTTTAGTCGAGTCGCGAGAGGACTCGAATGCGGGCCCGAGTGTTTGCGGGATTATCAGCATGAGTGTCTTCGTACGGAGCGGCTGAACAACTGCTTTGTATTGTTGTGAAAATACGACGGAATTATAAGTAACGTTAAACTTTAGCTCGATTTTTATGTAAACGTGTGTTTTATAAAAATACCGCATTAAATGCTATTCAGAAGATGCAGACACCAGACAGCAATTTCCGCATTACGGAATAAAGGTCTTAGTTTCTATGTATAGTAATGATCAGGAGTTTATAAGTGGAAAGCCATATTTTATAATTCACCAACCATTTATTGATTTTTCGAAAATTCCACGATCAAACACGAACAGTGCTTTATTTTTTCGCCACAATTGATTGAGCCACGCAAATGATAACATCAACAACAAGAAATGCTCATGAGGTTTTAGGTTACAATGAAAATTAAATGTAATTTCACAAGCTGCCACAATTACAGTGAGCCGTACTCGCAGGTAAGTGAAGGTCGGTTAATATTTAAGCGGGTCAGGCCTCCGCCGGCAGGGTTGGGTCTCAAATGCTCAGGCATTAGCATACTTAGCTAGATCTAGGGAATTCAATTCTGCCTAGTTACCTACAATAATTTTGTTACGGTCTTGTCTTAAGAAAGTAATAATGTTCTAGATACATTGTTACACTTAAGAGAGAGAATGGTTGATGAGTCTTTCACAACAAAAAGGCTTGAATTAACGACACTATATGTGGTTAATTCAAGCCTTTTACGTTCGAACTGGGTAGAGGAGTAGAGAATGCTTTCTGTTGACATAATTTTATTTAGTTCCATGTATTAACACCAGTTAAAATTCTACGAACATATGCTTATCTTTTGTTCAAACATTTTTTGAATGGTTCTTACAGCCAAAGCACCTCACAACTTAATATATTTTGACCTATTAAAAGTATCCCAACAGGTGTGAACCCTATAGCAGGTGCAGGGGCGGAGGGGGGAGGGGTGGTGCGAGGGGTAATCGCTCGCAGATTTAATAACCGTCATCATTTATTTAGTGCTGTTGTTAGTTTCTCAATCTGCTGCGGTCGCCCGTCACATTACGGGGGTAATGCGCGCTGAACTTTTGATTAGCTGCGCGGATATCCCAATAGTCGTTAAACAAATGTTGACAACTGTCATTATTCTGATTGGCTGGTGTCAGTCAACGCGAGGTTTGAATCATTATGAGATGTTAGTGCTTTTCCTTGGTGATTTGATGATAATAATAAGTTTAATAGTGTTTATTTTTAATACATAAAAGTGTTGTATATTATAAATTTTGAATTAATAGAAATACGACAGAAATATATTCAACTAACGTCCTTATTAACTTATTAACTTTTATTTTGTTCAGGAGAGGTAGGAACGTTTCATGTTTGATGAAGTATTGGCACAATTCTGACCAATATTAAACAATCCACATACAGGTTGAATTTCCCGGATTCTAAATACGTACCCAAAAGTTTTCTATTGCTTGATTACTCCTGGGATGCACAGAGGAATTGTAAAACCATCCTATAAAAGGGGTTGGTATGTCGAATCGTTTTGAATTTTTTATTCGTAAATTTTATTTTTTCATAAATACTATAACCCACATATTTCTGAGTCAAATAATTTAATTTCAAAGTTAAGTGCAAAAAAATAGTAAAAGTAGTCAGATAAGTTTGGATATCTCTAATAGTGCATATTATCAACTTATAAGGCTCTTTCACGTAAAAATAGGTTAAAATTCAGCTTTTATCCCTGTGAAAGGACACTAAGTCGCCGTCACCAGCTATAATGCCGTAAAACAATGACGAATAAGGCGTCCATAGCGCGAGAACGCTAGTGCTAGCTAAGTGCAGTTTTGTGAAGAATGGAACTTGGCTCTTAGCGGCAAACTCGCGTGCGGCGTGGCCGGCTGAACGACTGTTGGAATTCACGGAAAAAATAAAACCTTTTCTGCGAAAAGTGAATTCGAAATTCTTCATAAAGTTTCAACGATAAGAGTGGCTGCGTATAGTGCTGTGAATTTTATGCGAGTCAAATTCGCTTGTGCAACATTTTTCTCGAATTCTTGTTATAATTTTGTGTACTGTGTGTAGAAAATATGATAAAATAAATTCGTAAGTTTAAAAATTAACGATATTTCAGCCTCTAGGAAAGAAATCAATAGTGGAAATGATAATAAGACCGATAGAGTCAAATTCATTTCTTATTCCTATTTCTCATACTCCTATAGAAAATGGCAAATATTTATGATGTCTCTCTCCAACCACGAGTCGCCTGGAAGAGATCGCTTCATAGCAATAAGGCCGACTATTATGCATAGTATAAGTACTATCATATTAGATTTTACTTTTAATATTTTATGTGTGCACCTAATAAAGATTTTTTCATTAATTCATTCATTCAATGGCAGTACATCGTAGTATGACGTCCATCCGTATTCATAAACGTATCTTATCTTCCTTCATATTGCTAAATGCAAGCAATATAACAATGTACCTATTTTTGCTAGTAGATGGACTTGTAAGCGTGCGTCATTTGCCAACAGAAAAATTTTCTAGTGTCTTTTAACATAAAACATGCGGCTTAATTTTAAATACTGGTACCTCTATAAAATGCTACAATTCTGCTACAATTTCAGACGAGGCTGCCGTATTTAGGTAAAAGGCGTTTGTTTCAAGTTAAATAAAATGTATATTCCCTTTACATAACCGTGACTCTTTCATTTAATTTAATTAAATTTGATTGACATTTGTACGTCAGTATATTGCTATGTTTTTTTGATATAAAGTTATTCCCACATTTTATAAGTTAACTGGATTTTTATGCGAATTTGACTTTTAATCGTAACTTTGACTATTGATTATGGATGTTATATTCGATCGAGATACAAACATACCCTTCTCATTTATTGAAATGAAACGAAATGAAATAAGACGATAATACGGCATAATATAAGTTCGCATTACGAACGCACCGTCATGCGTCAGGCCGAGCAGAGATTACGGGCGACGAGAAAACAATTACACGTAACTCCAATGAAAGAACACTGATTAATATATTAGTACCGGTGATAAAGCTTGGGGCACACTGAGTTTAGCAAAATATAGATATCAATATCCAGTTTAATTATTAATCGATAGCAAATGAAAGTGAAATGAAAAACAACTACAACAACAACCTATAAAAATAAAGAGGATACTAAATTAATAAGACAGATCGTGGAAGTTAAGAATGAAATGCTACTATTGGTAAAATGTTAAAGACACAATCATTCACTTTAATGTTTGAGTTTATCGTTTAATTAAATATGGGTTGGTGTCATGCCGTAGGCAAGTTTTGTTATCTAGGGCTAGGAGGGGGAATAAGGTAGATGTGTACAAAATGTACCTCAGATAGAAACCTATACTAATATGAGATAAACTTTTTTATCATAATATGCCAGTGTTATTTAAATAATGCAAAATGGTAGTAATAAAGTATTTAGTCGACACAAACGAGGCTCAGTATACCACAGCCCTACCGCCAGCTGTCCCAAGCGACGCGCCTCGCTCCAGCATCCGCCGCGAGCCGCGATGTATCAATAACGAGCCTGTTTATTAATTTCGGGATTGATTACATAAAACATTGCCTTGTTATTAATATTGCGTAGTCATAAATACTGCAGAATATCGCTCATCTCAGCATAAAATATACATATAATTATTAAATACAGCCTAGAAATATTACAGGTGCTGTGCTATCTAGAAAGAAGAGAAATAATAGAATTGTTATGTATAGGAAAATTAAAAATTAGGCAAGTGGATATACTAAAATAAGACTAATTTAATTGTAAAAAAGAGACTAAATATGTTTACTACTTTCTAAACAAAAAGACCTCGCTTTACCACACTGAGTAACTATCGTAATTGTAGATTTCTTGTCTTTGGATGTTCCAATAGAATCGAAGTAGAAAAAGGAGCTAAAAATGTTTATGTTCGTCGTAGAGAGATACGGCTCGCTCCTCGCAAGGGGCGCCGGGCGACGCGCTTCCGCTCCCAATTATGGCGACAACCTATGTACCGTATTGGGAACGGATTTTCTTTTTCTCGTACCTCTTACTGTAAGAATTGTAATACATATATGTGGAAAGAACGGTGTTTCCCTCTTTGACATAGACACACTTTATATACTGTCCAATTTGAAGTAGTACCATTTAAGATACTGTTTTTTTATATTTAACGTGCAAAATAAACTAAGTTAGTGACATACCATGTCAAATAAACCTATTAAAGATTATTTTATTTTCCACGTATAAAAATTATTAGATTTGTACGTTCAAAAAAAGATAAGAGTAAATATTTTTACTAGTATAACGAGAAGAGGAATACATAAGTAATGGTATGAAATAAGCTTCCATAAAATACATCCATAACAATACGTACTGTGATAACAACCATTTAATAATCCATGTTTAGATGTAATAGGAACATTTACGGAATGAATACATGTTTTATTATGCCAGTTAGGCTAAACAACTTTTCTGATCCACACATTATAACTTACGTAGGCAATATGAATATTGTTGAAGTGTTCCATGAGTTGAGGCGCAATGTAAAACCAACATTTCGAGAATTACGTGGATAGCAGATATGTGCCGTCAGCTATTACGGTAAGGGCAGGTTTCGTCAGGTATCCACTACAATACATATGTAATGAGCGGTAATTTAATTAAGGCGACCGTCGAGCACAAAGAGGGAACAAATAAATAATGAAGGAGGGTCGCAGACGTCGCAGGAGGGCTTCTAAGACACGTTTTGGAAGATGTCTCGACAAACGTTAGTTAATGTGTCTTGAGTAGCTTTCTGAAATCCCCTAATAAATTTGTTGAATAATCTCTTACTTCATTTGTTTTACTTGTACTGAAGTCTTTATCCCGTCCGATACTGTAATATTTTAAAAGGTGAATAATTATGCTAATGTCTTTAAATTTGTTAATCGACTTCTTTCTGTGATGAAAAATCAAGAAAATCTTTATCCATTTCTGACTGAAACTTGCTCAAAACAACTGTAAAGATTTTAATCCAGCATAAATATTTGAATCAAGAAACTATTTAAATAGGTACTTTTATTCCGTGTTAAGGTATATACATTATGAAATAATTCATATTTAAAGAACAACGTGAGTCAAATCGTGAGAAATCTGAATCTTTAACAATCCGAGTAACCTGACCTAGAAAATGGCTTTTATAATACTTTGAGCATAAAACTGTATAAGAGGCTTCAGTGAGATCTCTGCGAGCACGTAGAAACTAGATATAATGTATTTGTGAAGATTTCGCTTCGAAATTAGTGAAATTTCCCCGGAGTGTATGATGAAGTCGGTGGAAAGCAATATTAGCAGTAAGACTGCCGTGTCGTGTAGCGGACTAGCATGCGCCCGGCGCCGTGACTCGGGAATATAAGGCTTTTGATATTAACGGTATTTTCACATGCTTCGAATAATATATACTCTATAGATAAGTTCATCTACGAGGACGCGCCCCACTATGCTTCTCAATCGTTGACAGTATATGTATGCAAGCCCCCACTTGTGTGAAGTTTAAAAGGTACACACTCTTTACCCATGCGTGCACACGCACATTAAAATTAATAGATTAATGTAATAATAATCGTAGAAAAATATTTCAAATTCAAAAATTGGTGGGGCGATTTTCTCTTCTTCGCGCCTAACCCACGAAACCGATTTGGATGAGATTAAAAAAAATGTAGAGATTGTTTGAAACCCAGACATAGGATAGCTTTTATCCTGGCAATCTCACAGGAATAGGATGTAATATACGCGGGTGAAATCAGGGGGAAACCTGGAGATGAAAGTTATATCCGTGTCAATGTCGATTCTTATTTAATACCTTCTTCATTATTTAAATGGACACGATTGGTAACAGGAAGAATTGAATCCTAATTCTAATTTGAAATCACACAATATAAT
>LQNK01001063.1:73528-97532 GCA_001586405.1 Phoebis sennae
CTATTATTATATAAGTGTATATTTTGGAATATTTTTCTTTGTGATGATTAATAACCAATGTAAAGTAGGGGCGGGCTACCTTTATGTCTCGTTAGATGAATTTCTGCGAGGCGCGGTTAAGTAAACACAGATCAATCTAAACGGATATTATGTTGTTTTTCGATAATAAAATGAAAGCATCTGTGAAAGTATCGAAGCGGTGCGTACAAGGAAATAGAATTATAGATGCGATAGTTATTACTATTAGACTTAATATTATATTTAAACATTTTGTAATTTAAAACATATTTTTTTATGTAATACCGGACAAGTGGAGCATGCGGTTCACCTGATATTTAGTGACTGACCGCAGCCTGTACATCCACAACAGTAAACTGTCGCAGATGCCTTGTCAGCTTGAAGGAAGAGGAGGGGAGAGGGAGAAGAGTAGAACAGGATGAGGAATGGGTGGGAATACATGTGCCAATTACATTTTAATTTTATAGGAATGTGCTTTGATACACTTTGAGTTCTTATATTTGGTAATGCTGTGTATTTGACATATTATACATACAAAGTATAATCTTGTATTTGTTTTATTTAACATATACATGCAAATAATATTCAAGATAATAAATTTTATAGAAAAATAAAATTACAGTATTACTTCACGTATTACAAACGACAGCTTTGATGAATTTAAGGGAAGGAAGAGATGTGTGCTCCTCGACGTATTGGAGCGCCCTTTGAAAGGGAAGCAATATGTTTGTGTTTAATTTTAATGTTACACCGAACCGAGTACTTTGGCGCTATTTAAATATATGGGGTTATCGCGAATCTGCGAGGGGTGGGAATTGTGAGTTTCATTTAAAAATACCAATGTGTTGAATTTATTGTTTTTAATTTAAAAAATAATATGCATTTATAAATAATGAATATTTAAAATATGGCTCCATTTTTTATTTACTTCCAGTCTAACTTTTAGACTATAAATCTCAGTCCATGCCTGTGCGTAACATATTATTGCAATAAACACATGAATACCTCCATTTATAAACATAGGAATTTAGGAATATAAGTGTAGTTTTAGTACAAATTTAAAGTGATCTTATGCGAGTTCATTGATGAACGAACCCTCAAAGCCTACTCCATCGTCCTGGCGCACGCAACTTATAATTAGAAATTTCGGAGTCAGCAGAGCGCAACATTATAATTTGACTAGAATGGCGGCAGTCGGCTTGCGTCTGAGGGCCGGGGACTAACAAGCGAAGTTTCTCGTCTCCACTCGGTACTTACATGTGTTTTATATATCGTATGTATTCTATAATATCTATTAAGATTATAATTTGACTAGAATGGCGGTAGTCGGCTTGCGTCTGAGGGCCGGGGACTAACAAGCGAAGTTTCTCGTCTCCACTCGGTACTTACATGTGTTTTATATATCGTATGTATTCTATAATATCTATTAAGATTATAATTTGACTATAACGGCGATGCTCGGCTTGCGTCTGAGGGCCGGGGACTAACAAGCGAAGTTTCTCGTCTCCACTCGGTACTTACATGTGTTTTATATATCGTTATGTATTCTATAATATCTATTAAGATTATAATTTGACTAAAATGGCGGTAGTCGGCTTGCGTCTGACGGCCCAGTACAATATACAGCCTCGGTTGCAAGATACAGTCAGTGTTTTATATTAATTATATTGTTCACTTTTTACGGTTTTACTCAATTTTTTATATTATCTGATATATATAAAACACTGACTGTATCTCCATTAATATTGGAATACAAAATTCATCATCATCATCATCATCATCGTCAACCTATTTTCATCAACTGCTGGACGTAGGTCTCTCCCAGAGCACGAGCACAAGGTAGTTCAAAAATGCCAATAGTCGAATACAAAATATCTCCCAACACGTCTCAGGCTTTCATGCAAAATTCAAAACCTTTCATTTGATACCACACTCAGCTGTATCGATATTATACTCTTTCATTTGACCGCAATATTTTATGTAAAAAATCTTCATTAGTTTTTCATTAACCACCAATTTTTATGATCCATTTTCAATACACACGACACATTCATCGAAACATACTAAAACACTATAACTTATACATTGTTATTTTACCAACAAATCATAAATTCCACAATCCATCGATCTTGAAATGGTCCTAGTTTATGATATTCAATATGAAACGAATACGTTACAGCCATCATAACTTCATGGCGAGTAATTCGTTATAATAAACAATGGGCTTCTATGCCATACTAGTGGCGTCCCGCGGTAGGTCCTCTGTGAGCTAATATGATAATTATTATTTAATAATAATAATAAAGTATATTGCTCAAATATATACATACATTTATATTCAATATAGACCCTGACTCCCGAAGTAGTTTAAACTGTGACTCTGGAATCAGTCAGTTATTGATATTAATGTAACTTCGGATTGGTGAAACTATTATTTAAATCGATTGAGAATTGATTTAGAAGCAATTAGTTAGAACAGAATATAGAAATTTGTAAATTAAACAAAGAAATACATATCCCGATAATAATATATTGTTAACCGACTTTCCTAAAACGAGGTTACATTGATAACCTTGTAAATAATGTCCTCCAACACATTCCAGATTTTTTTTATTTTTATATTCATTAAAAATTGTTACAACATATACCTTACATTAACTTATAGTCTAAAGGTAAATGTGTCTTCGCTTACATTGTAGTTTATTCACTACTAATATTAACTGTAATTAATGCGATATTAAGCAAATAGTTAAACGCTCACACATCACACCGTCGCAGCGTAATTCGCGGCGCTAAATAAAAGCCAGTGTTATGTATCGGCTATTACTGTATCCCGGTTGTCGACGCGCTCGGCACGCTCGCGATGGGTGCGTTCTTATTGTTGGTGTATTTCAATTATTTACTTTTTTTATTATATTGTCTTTTTATTCGTATGACACATCTTGAAATTCCATTAAGCAGAGAATGAATTTGAAATTAAACTTATTAGTTGTGGAATTGATTGAAAATTCATTGTAAATTGAATATTTCTATTGCTGTTTAATATTTATAATTTAGCTCGATAACAGATTACACACATAGTTTTTTGGGTTCTTAATAAAATGTATTGTCTAGTAAATGACGTACTTAAAATTTTAATGTTACTACGCTATGAATCTCGCACTAAGACAAATCTTGGTATGAAATAATACCAGTAACTATATAATTAATTCACACATAATAAACATGACGTAACATTTGTAGCAACGTGTACTTGGCACAAGGCGATATGACCACGGCACGGAAATCTGTTGCAACTTGCAAGGGAATATGAGCGTAGACAAGCAATGCTACGGAGACCGCTACGAGGCTACGCGCTACGGTCGCTACGTCTTCATTTACTACGACTAAACATTATATTATTTAGTAATCTTCAAATACGATTTAATGTTCGTATATTATATCTGTTAAAATTGCCGTTCAAGTAGTAAAGGGTTACTTTAAAATAAATATAATGCAAGTTTGATTCTCAGTTAAATTAAAAACGTATACTTTTACAATGGTACTGAATTTCGCCACTTATTTATTTTTTATGTTTCGAGTTTTAGTATCTGAATGACACACTTGACATACTACACCTATAAAGATTTCTTGATTTTAATTTTAAGGTAGCATAAATGGGCTTAATGCTGCTGCGATATGATATTTTTTTTGTATTTCCTTCAAAACACTTGTGTAATTACGTGTCTGCCAGGATTTCTTGGAAACATACCTATAAAAAGATATTCTTAAAAACGTAACGAGTAGAAATATTTAGTTCTGTAATACAGCACACAAAGGCAGCGGCTACCGTGCCAACTGCGCCGGAATTCCACTGAAGAGGAGATATTCTTTTTTACCGAATATATTAAACTGACAGTTCCTGTAATACAATATAGTCTTACTCTATTTATTTAACTTATTTAACACTAAAAGATTTTTTCAAATTTTTTCTGGGATTCCAAAATTTCCTGAGATTAGATACACAAACAAACTTTTTAGCTTCAAATTATTAGTATGGATTGTTAACGTAATCTTATAGTTCTCATTCTAAAATAATATTATCTGACTACAATTGCAGTTTTGTAATTTTTTGAGCGAAAGTTCAAGGAGATGTATGTTCGTTTGTAACTATTTCATGCAATAACTACTAAACGGCTTTGTGTGAAATATAACAGTAATACCGCTCCAACATCAGTATAACACAACTACAATTTATAAAGTTTTGTGACATAATATATCAACAAATAGCAATTAAACGGCGTTCTACAACCAAAGTCACGGGGAAAAGCTATATAAAAATATGTGTAACGAGTGTAGAAATATTTGGTTGTGTAATAAAGAGCACAAAAGGGGCCGCTACAGCCAACTGCGCCGGAATTCCGCCGAGTAGGTTCTTTGCGCCACCGAATATATTCCACTGTTACGCGACCGTTAAAAACATCTTTATTACCACCGTTTTATAGACTGACATAAAGTTCAAATGGTCTTCTTCGTTTGAACTCAATAAAGACAAATATTAATATCAATTCTTGAAAACGATGGAATAAAATAGTTTTATGACTTATACGCCTCGATAATAATTTTAGAATTCAAAATTAAAATAGTTTATTTCAAAAAATATAAAACTTTTGTTACTAAGTTCTATATTATGTAAAAAATATTATGTGTTTCTATATAATATACCCTATGATACATTTTAAAACGATATACTATTACAAAGGAGATGGATAACGTTCTTATAATAATTTGTATTAAATTTTGTTTATAATTACATTTTTTTCAAAAAAGTTTCCGAAGTTTTCGAAAATATGTCATAAAAATGATTTTATCTTTGAACTAGAAGATTCAGTAATCACTATACACTCTATTTTGTCTTCAATCCTCCAACTAAAAACTAATTCAAATGAAACCGCGTATCGTCGACCGGGCAGTGGGCACCTAATTCGTTTTAATTAGTTACAGATTCGTCCGCGGTGGACACGACTGAGGCGGGCTCTGCAGTCTCTGATTATATAACCCTTGCGTGCTTCCAACCGATCACATTTAATATCGAAATAGTGTAAAATCTTTAACAACAGGGAATGCTTGGAAGAGACATTGCAAATAATTTGTTGAATTTTCATTATTTTTCGTATATTTAAGTATGTTTTCCCATACCATTCCTTTCCCGTCCAGTTCTACTCCCCTTCCAACTTCCTATCATTAATCCTCTCCTCATCCCCACCCCTTCCCTCAAGCTGGCAAGGCATCGGCGACACTTGTTTCAGATGTTCATGGGCTGCGGTCAGTCACTTAATATCAGGTGAACCGCATGCCCCGCTTCTCTGCTATAACATAAAAAAATAAGTGATAAAGGTTTACGAGTTCATTAAAAATATGTCACCCCCATTATACTCGAAATAAAAATAATTTAATCTGTGAACTTAAAGATTATTAAAAAATAAAACTTAAACCCTTTTTTGTCTCAAATACTGGAACTGAAAGCGAATTCAATGAGACCGCGTATCGTCGACTAGGCACCTAATTTGATTGCATTAGTTATAGATTGGTTGGCGGTGACACGGCCGGGGCGGGCCGGCGCTGGCTCTCTCTGATTAAACAACCCTCTCGTGTTCCCAAACGATGCACTTTTAATATCGAACTATTTTGAAGACTTTGAGATATGACTAGAAAGAACATTCATTAATTTCTTAGTTTAAACAGTATGATTTTGTTTTATTATTATTATTTTAACTGCTTTAATTTTTTTGGGTATTTGTTTTATATTTATCCTAATGTGTGGTGTTTTGTCAATAAATGTATTTAATTTTATTTATTTTGTATCACACGGCACGAGATGATGTATCCAACAACACCCGTATTACAAAAAAACTATATTATATGCAATCAAATTAAAAATGAATTTAGGAATAAATTATTCTTTTAAAAGTTCTTATAATAATCTTAAAAATCTACAAGGGGTCAGCCTAGTCGCTTCGTAATATGCGACTTATACCAAATTAAATCACAAATTTAAAAATTACATATTAACTTTTCAAAACATTGTTGTCTCGATTGAGATAGAACATAAATCCTTTATGAAACTAAACGTGCTCCATATATGTCAGAACAAACACACAAACTTTATGGTAACCAGTTATTCCGTTCCTACCGGGACATAAAATACATTGTTTTAAATTTACTTGCTCGCTGCATTTTTATGAGAATTAACTCGTACGTTACAACGGATAGTAATCGGAGAATTTATGGATAAATATAGCCACGGTGGTTATTCTTGTTTAAACTAATATTTTAACCATTTAATATACTGAGTATATTACTCTGCTCTGTTATATTGTCACAATGAAATAAATCTGTAGGTAAACTTATTAATGTTTTTGACACCAGATACCTATTTTCCCTGTCCTGATAATCTATGATTATTCTACTTCTTATCAGTGTTTACTTTACATAGCCCATTTTTTAGGTATATCCAGAAAAGCGCTTTATCACTCGAAGATATTATTGATGTTCAACGGTGGCTAGTGTTCACACAAACAGCATCAAAAGGGACTTAATTGGATGAACATAAACGTTTAAAGATTTTAGTTTCAACATACGGTGCATGCTTCTTTAATTGATTTATAACAAAACTATCAAACACCGCTACAAAAATAAAAACATTATCTTGAATATCAAACTCCTTCGGCTTCCAATTATAAATTTCTAAGCGGTTTCCTTAATTTAAGCTGCATTTCATCGAAGTTGGAGCAGAATGGATAAATGATGAGGTGTTCAGTAATCCAGGCTTACGGCCGGCCGCTGTAACCTGCACCTGCACCTCGCTATCTCTGATACTTGAAGTTTACTGCTCGAGATCTTTAACCGATTTCTTACTGCTATTGCAGTTCGGTTGGGAAATTCTGATATAATTTCAGATTAACAACTTACTCAATTAAAGGAAATATCTAAGGAGATATAGAGAGAAATTTCCTTCAATCTTTATATAATTTTACTCATATTATGAAGCTTTCCAATGGTGAAAGAGTTTTTTAAATCGGTCCAGTATTTTGAGCAAAGTTTTTCTCTATATTAGTGAAGATGAATTGTAAATATTTATTTAAACACTTAAAATTATTTTATTATTTATTTGTTATGATACATGATAGTATTTACATAAATAATGAAATATATCCGAAGCAATTAAAGTGTCTGTAATCCACGTCGGAACATTTCCAAACGCCCAAATCACACATTCCATTATAAATAACATACAACCAATAATGTATTCATCAAAGCGTTGAACGCCGATTAATTAATAACCGGAGTTTAATATTTAAATATTAGTGAATTTTGTAACGGTCCGTTTTAGGGTTGGCAACGCTCAGTTAAACACGTTCGCTTTAAATAACAATGAAGATTGAAATCTTCAGTTGATTATTAGGAGGTATGTTTGTTTTAAAATTTTTGAACAATTCAATTTGTAATTAAATGACGTTTACTAATAAATGAAATTGTGTAAAAAGTCTCATTGAAATTCAATATTTTAAAATGTATTTCAAGTCACAATACAATCTATCCAGTATGTTTGATAGTACTTTCAGTGCATACAGATAAAATAAATTATTTGCAATCTATATTATAATTCACCTATATTACTTCAAACTCTGTAACTTACAGAACTTCATCTATTAATCAATATAAATATTTTAATAAAATATAGATAATCAAGTCCTCAGCCGTTTTTCAATATGTATTCCTTTGTATGGAAAGCAAGATACAGGCTTTTAGCGCACCTTCTAAATATTTAACATCGTGTACGCAGCAAGCAGCCCTGCGCGAGTGTCCACAAACTAGCGCTTTGTCTGCAAACTGAATTATTCAACAAAACTCAAAAACTTCAGGCGGAATAACTAAATGTTGCCTGTTTTATGGACTTGATATTGCATTTTAATTTTATCTTCCGTTTTTGTTGCGGTTTCATTGACTATTTATTGTATTTTAAGTGCTTTTGTGTGATGACTTTATGTTCGTTGCAATATTTATTATTTTATTGAACAATCAACCGGTATTGTATTTAAAAAATAAACATTAACGCTTATAACCTTGTTATTAATATAATATTGTCCCGTAATCGTGTTAAATAAAACTCAAAATATTAAAAAAGCCTACACGTTTATATTTTATTCTTCATCTGTTCCAACACAAGGTTGTTTCTTAAAATAAATAGGTGTTTTTCATAAAATACATAAAACATCAGCGTCTGTCGCGTAAATATTTCCCGCCGAGTGGTCGTAATCGCTCGGCATAATTCGGTATAATCCGGCGATAAAGTGACGTCTCCGAAACACTAATGTCACGTAACGCGAAGTGTCATTAAACGCTTGAGGCCTATAGCTATCGAGACTGTGATCTTAATATAGGAATAGATTTTATAGCTTTTCGATCTATGTACTTAATACATTTATTAGTTGAGTGGGTTTAGTATATGTTTCGTTTTTTTTACAGCCTCGTTGATCTACTGTTTGCATCTTTGACTACAGACCGAGGGGTCTCGGGTTCGATTCCCAGGTGGGAGTTCGATTCCCACAAAATATATGTTATTGAAATTTTTCGAACAAAATGTCTCAATAGCAAAGCTAAAAGGCGGTGTTCGAACACCCCGTGCCTCCAAGAGCACGTAAAACCGTAAGTCCTGCGCCTAATCACTCTCCGGTTGTGTCGGTCTGCCGTCCCTTCGTATTATAAAAGAAGGAATAGAGGGTGTGTCTGTGCTTGTGCGCATACTTGTACAAACTTGTGAAACCAATTTAATGATTATTTTGATAATGCATAGATATTTTATGTTAGCTGTTATCATTTCCGCTTTAAATACTATTTTCTATCCAATTAAATATGAAAAATTTAAAACTTGCTACGTAACGTAAACTTTTGTCGCGCAATAAATAAATCGAAGCGCAAATAATATCATTTATTGAGACAATATTGAAAAGGTCGCGACAAAATACTTTATTACTGCAGCTTCGAGAGCCTGAGTCACGAGATGCCTTGTTATAATTGCGTACAAATAAGTTCTTATTTCTTTAAACAATCAAGAATTCAATAAAATATTTTTCATAAACTAATATCCTTATTCAAGTAGGAGTATATTACTTCATGAAACTGCTTTTAATGTCGAAAATAAACTAGTTTGAAGCAACTAAAAGATGACGTCATTAATCTTTAATTTACATTAAAAATTATAAAGTCCAACTAATATTATAGTATTTAATTTTTTAAGAGAAAATGTAGTGGAATACCTTTTTTTCGAAGAAATAAATGTGTTCAAGGAAGGCTCATGGATAATGCTACGGATCTTCAAATTCAAATTAAAATCGTTTATTTATATCACATTCATATTTTATTTTTTATTTACCCCTGATTCTGAACGCAGTGTCTACTAGAAACATAAGTAGTTGCTCTTTTCAAAATAATTGAGATACACAATATTATTTTTTAGGCACAACAGACTTTCATCTCAAATGTTTCATACAATTAATAACAAAGATCGCCTTACATCATAAAGTTATATTTCAATATGATGATGTACAACACAACATGATACAATAGCGCTGCCTTCATTAAGAATTTGAACAAATACAATTTGTTACACTTGATAATTGGCAAGAACTTCCAGGGATTACCCTGGCTGTAATTATACAGGGCGAAGTTTTTCAAAGGCAAGTCTAAAACGTCGTAATCGCATCGATGTATCGCACGTTACTCTGAAGCAAAGAGCTCTGCCCCACTTTGTCGCTCTTTGTCGTACTTGTTGTACTTTGTCGTACTTTGTCGAACTTCCGCGACCGGATTGACACTAATTAGCGTTGTGTTTTGTTTACTCGATAACTTTGAGTATACATATTGTCGGTGATTTTCATACTTGTCTTTGGGAGGGTGTGTTCAAATAATAATTTGATGGGACAACAATTTTGTTTTAGTTAAGTTAGTATCTATGTCATTTTTGATGTCTTTAAAATGTGGACTACAAGAGATTACTAAGAGCGAAGCTACGTCTCACAGGCGAGATGGCCGGGTGATTGTATGTTTGTATGTAAATATGAAAAAGTTTTTCCCACGCTAACTTGAATGCTGTTTATCCAAGCTTGATTAAATTTCAAAGGCAATTATTGTAGAACAAAGAAGATATCCAGTTCGAAGATGAGCGAAGTTGATGGGTAAATAGGCGATATTTATATGAATGTAACCGAATGAAAGATCTTGATTTATACATAATAGCGCGAGATGTAGTTCGGATCGATCCACTAGTAAATAAAGCAATGACTGAAAATAAAGTATAATATAATCCATCTAACATCCATAAGATAAAATGCGTCGAATTTGCTCCAGCAACGTAATTTCCTATTCAACCATCGGCCATGTAGTTACAGTCAAAATTAAGAAACACAGACGTAACTACAAAAGTATAAATTCATTTGAACAGACGAATAATACACTGGTAATGAGCACTTTCCCCACGCCGACTATTTGAGTGCAAAATTTAAACATTGGAGTGTTCCATCCCGTTCTCGAAAGTTCCATCAAAATTCTCAAAGATCTACGTCGTGTAATATCCAAGCATATTCCTGTGTAATTATTCTCATAACTGTCGAATACCAAACTTAATTCTATTCCATGCAATGAATTTCCTTTGAAAATTTAAGCAAGTATTTGCAAGACTTAAGAACTTTGTGGAAATGTTTACAATTTCAGTATTGCAGGATAGTTTTATGAAATCGCACGACGCGATGTTCTGAGTATCGAAGTACCGCTCCGAGATGATTAAATTTGCGCTGGTCTGCGATAGCGCTTCAAATTTACTTGATCATGAAACCGACTTTAAATGAAAGGGGCTTTGAGAGATATTTTAGCTGTGATATTATTATTGTTTCTCTAAGCGATGGTCACACAATTCACATTTTCTAAGACACATTACTCAAATAATACATGTTACAATTATACTAAAATATACTTTTGTTATTCTTTTCTGAATGTACTCGTTTATTCTTTTTGTAATATTCCCACTTTCAATTACTATTGAAAATTTTCTAACATGATCATTCTACTCTGAGACCCAGGAGACAGACGTAAGTCTAGTTAGGGTCTCACCAGCCCATCTACTTGAAATTTTATTATATTTTAAGTCAAACTTACAGTAATGCACACTCCTTATCAGCAATAACTACATTTTTTTTAATTAAATTAAGCAAGCAATTAAAATTAAAGACAAAAGTCACTACTGTCTTGGAATCTTTATATCTACCTCATTTCGAATATTTGAGAATTTTTACCATATCAAAAATTTATCGATCTTGTTCGACTACAATGTAATAAAATTTATAAATTTCTAACAAAATGTAATGAAGGCAAACATATGCATTCTATTCTTAGCTAGTAGTGATATTTTGATTAATTCGATACAGTAGTGATGACATGCAAACTCAATGGTCTGCAATACCCGTTTAAATGCCGTCAATATAATAATTTCTTATGATAACTATTTCTTGTATATAGTATATAACGTTATGTCTAGTGCACTACATAACATGCCAGTTTAATGTCTGTACAAACGTATTAGTTTACCTTTACAACATAATGAAATTAACCGCTTAATAAGGCAGGTAAGCTTCCAAGCGGCTATCAAACAGTTTAACTTCGGCATTGTAGCACACGATACAAAGGGCGGTTTTGGCAGTTCACTCCAAGACTTGTTTGCCTTTCAGAGCTTCACCCGAACTGAATATAATTATATAGTTACCATCCATTGCTGCTTAGTTTAAAAGATAATGTTACAAGTTCTAACATGGACAGCAATGGATAATGAACAAGTTGGAATTGTCGGTGTTGAAACACCTTTGTTGGAGGTATAAATGAGTGGACAAACTTACAAAGCAACAAGTTCTTATAGGGCTATTTTATTTTAATTCGATTTAAGCTTTGAGGGATTTAAATTGTATTTTAAATTAAAATGAAGTAGAAACTAAGCGCCAAGTTTATAAAAAGCTACTAAGTTTTGATTTCTCCATTCTTCGTTTTCTATGAAAAGCTTGATTCAACTGAATTTTGAAATAATATCATTTATGTAATTATTTTAAATGCCAGATATATTATTTAAATTCCTTTCAAATAATAGATTTAAAGTTATCGATGCCTTATAAATAAAAACAAAAGACTAAAAATCTTTAATATCTATTGAAATTAAATTTCTGTTATATATAGGTACATAATGTGTGGACATACTTAAATCAAAGATGGAGAAATAGAAGTAAGTCCCGGATGCATTAGCTGCAAATTAAGAGGCCACATCGCCGCGGCCGGCTTTGTTGTGCGTCTTCTAATGGATGTTATTACACCGCAGTTGCTTTGTTATCTACAATTTCATTACTATCTAAAGAACGGTAAAATTATTAGTGTGAGAATTACTGTTTAGGTTCCGTTCTGAAAATTTAAATTAAATTAATTGACCGAGCGAAGTGAGGTTTTAGAGTCGAGATGGCCGGGCGGTATATTTGAATGGTTGTATGAAAAACTTTGTGTGATGATAACTTGAGTATTGTTCTTCCGATCTTGATAAAATTTCATAGGCGAATTACAAATACAAATAATTAGTCATTGTTTATACTGACATTATAAAAGGAAAAATATATTGTTTGTTTGTTTATAGGCTCTAAGACTACTTTAATTAAATCTAAATTTTAATTAAGTCTTTCATCGTCATCAGTAGACATAAGCTAAATTTCATAATAAGAAAGAGATAATTAATGCAAAATAATGTAGTACTGTTAAAAGTCTATTCGTAGTAGGTACTAAACATTTTGAGACCGCCTACAAAAAGCCCAATAGTTTTACCTCTCAGACGCAGAGCCAATAATGCTTTGTTGGCTTTACATTCCCAACAAAGGTATTTCACACAGACAGGCGGAACTCGCTGGACCAACTTTAAGACCGGCATACTTTCGACTGAAGCCAGGTTACGTTTGCGTTTAGAGTTATCAACTACTACACAATGGATTCTACTGCACTGGTATATGTATATCGTCGTTGTTGGTTTACACCTACTCGATATAAATCGGTGTCAATAAATACCCCGTCCTGTAACCTCCAGAAAGTATTTATGTCCCCATTTTTTTTTAAATATATTCGTTAGTGAGAAATATAATATATAAATAATTACATAGATATTGTATAGTAGTTATATGTATATCATATACATATCAGTAAATATAATATTAGTTATGATGTTTCAATAATTATAAATATATATATAAATGTATAATCTAATTTTCATTGTATTTAACTTTGTGTCAATCTTCAAAAAACTATCTTACGTAACTAGTGGCTCGCTCCAAGCGTTGTAATGTACAAATTAGGTCATTTTATTACTCATATTAAAATCGCCTATTTAACCAACATACATTTGGCCAGCCATCTCGACTTTGAGATCCTCTTTCGTTAGATCAAATAATATAGCTTAAATCAATTAATATATTAAAGGTGAAGTAAAACGCAGGTGAAGTATGAATTAATTATTATTCCAAAAATAAGTAGCTCCATTGTACACATTGGTAGCGTCGTACTGTTTTCTTAATGGTCTCTTATACGGATAATTTTACCAAACTCGTGATCTACTTCAACAAAGGAGTTATACCTAATCATACTGGCTCTTTTGTGTTAGTTATATATTTCTATACACTCACGAAAATGTTTAATAGTAACATTCAAATAAAATTAATTTACTGAGTCTTGTATAATTCATAATATTAAATGTATATTGGTCGACGGGCACCGTTATTTACCTGGTTGCTAAGACGCAAACAGAGGCTAAGAAAAAGGAGATTACAGAATTATTTTAATGAATACTTTGCTCGTTAAAGTCAGAAAGATTGGCCTAAAAGAGAAAAACATACGGAGAATAATTAAAGAAAAAGCTTTTCACGACTTGAACGATACGTGGTATATTTTAAAATGCGACGCGAGTTTGTTTAAATTTTTCCTGAATATAATACTCGCCTTACATTCCATGATTTGAACTAAAATAGTAACTCTCTTAATTTCAGTTTAATTTCGGTGTGTGCTAACAATACAAGGGTACAAATCAAAAAATAATTTTATATGTAAATTGATGATAAAACATGGAAGACGGAGTTACGAATTGGGCAGTTAGCGGGTACGAAAAATCCAAGGAAATTATTATTAATTTTTTACTATACTCTCGCATACCTTTAATATCTGACGATTTCGGTCTTGCGACAGCAAAAGTTAATTGGAAATACTTATATATACTACTAACAGCAAGAAATACTTAATTGGAAGGAACAATAAATTTATTTTATTTTGTTTTTTGTTTTAAATTTTCGATAAATTCTTTGCTTATCTCCTTTCCTCTAAGGTTGGCAAAGCATCTTCAAGCCTTTTAGCCTACAGGTGCTCAATGGCGATAGTCGCTTAACATCCATTTCAGGTGAAATCCGCCCGTGCACCAGCCCGCGCCAAGACGGTCGGAGAGGCACTTGACCGGCAAGCTCGGCCGCCATTAAATCACTACAATTTCGCAAGTGGGTCGCCTATTGAAAGCTTTGCGTGAGGCTAAACTAATAGAGGCGCTGCACTTCTGTTTAATGGGACGTAACTTGTAACGAGTTATGAGGTTAACGAGTTTCCAGTATTATGTTTATTTACTAGCCCTGGTGTCCAAGTGGAGAAGGGTTACCATCCCTCATATAAAAACTTATTTAACTAGTACTTCGCTCCGATAATCATATGAAAATTGCCTATTTGTCCCCCGTATTTTCGTGTCAACCGATTTCGCTCATCTTCAAACTCGACATTTTCTTTTGTCTAAACTATGAAATTTTATCAAGATAAACGATATCGTCCGAAGGATAGGACCGTTTTTGGGGAGGTGTTTGAAAACTTGTCTGAAGCCTTTCCTATTATACTCCGACATGGAATTTTCTCGGAATAACACTTCAGTTAAGTCCGACAAAGTTATTCATTCATACTTACATACCAATCGCCCGGCCATCTCACCTCTGAGACCTCGCTTCGCTGGTGAACAATAGGGTTGACTGGCAGAAATACTGGTTGAAGAGTAATATTCGAATATTTAAATAATCATTTGCATTTTTTCTCTTTACAATAAGTATATTTTTTATAACCATCACAGATGATTTGATCACCTCGTTTAATGGTTAATGCCGTAAGTGTTAAGAAATATGAATGATATTTCAATTGAACAGAAGGTTTATCATAATTGTCATTAGAGAAAGTTTAATCAGGGAAACGAAACTACATAATATGGCGGATATTGTGTATGCCATATCCCAATTTTATTAATCTTAATCAAAAATTATTCACTGTTGTCATATTTTTGGTCAAGTCTAAAAAGGTAACAAGTTTATTCAAATCAAATTATCTAACAACCGACGTTAAATTGAATAATGTATTTCGCATCTGGCAGCGTTTTGAAGCCAAAAGCAAATTACGATGGTATTGAATAGCAATAATCCGGTTTGGACAAACGTAATCTATTGGGCCCTAGTAAGAGAGCTTGGACTGAGCCGTGGCTTTTGTGTTTTCAATTTAGAATAATATCACTTTAATATATTCACTATCTATTATGTCGAGGTTGTAGATTCGATTCCATGATTAGGAAACTATTGTGAGATGAACATTGTAATTACCTACTGTTTGCGTGTCTATTTATTTTTAATATATCATACGGATTTATAAAAAAAATAAGATTTAGTATCATTGTTAGTGGTTCAGGCTTTGCTTAAAGCAACCAAAAGACCAATGAAGAACCAAACCATGCAAGAAATGACAGAAAATATTATTATTATAAGAATTCTCTGAGCATACAATTCTATTTCTATCTATTATACTTTAATTACTTTGTCGCTTCTAAGTCTACCCCTAATAGATAAAATAGATCCCGTTTTGTCAAAAACGTTATCCGCAGGCTTTATAAAATTCCGGAGCCGGGACACGGGACTTCAAACGACTCGCCCCTGCTTGCGCTGCTTGGCTTAAGCCGATTTGTATCTTATTGTTATTTATAAGACTAATGTACGGGTGATTAAGATGGGGTGGAAATCGGGATGTTAGGTTATAAGTGTCTCGAAGGGACTTTAGATTTGTTATGTCTGTATGTCTGCTTGTGTTTTCATCTTTTTTGTTTTCTCCGTTATTAACTCCAGAAATTTTCTCGATATAGTATTAAATGAATCCTCTAATTCACCGGCGATTCGAAATATTAATCTAAGTTACTTAAGCTAAAGTATCTTTCGAATTGATGTAGTATCGATGATTTCAATAAAAACCTAATTCAATTTAAAATTTTCTTGCGTTAATTGCTATAAATTTCAATTAACTTGCGTAACAAAATAAAACATTAAAGAAATTCATTATCAATTTCTAAGAACTCCAGCGTAACATCGTCAACAAAATGAGTTTTTCTCGATTTTTCCTGAGGGTAGTTTTTGTGTAGTTTCTGAGGCAGTATCGTGAAGCACAAAGCTGTCGGTAATTAATTTACTTGGAACAAACGTGTTTCACTTATGTATCTATTTTAATTTAGAGCTGGCACGTGTGTACCTATGTTGTAACAGGGCGTTGTGGCGTGTTTATTTTATCACTAATTTAGATGTTGTTTTAATTTTGGCAAACTAGGTTTTCTTCTAACAACTCACTATACGTCATTAATACTTTTTTCTCTCTTGTATCCTTTGAACAAGGAAAGTTTTTACTGTGATCACTAAGCATCAAGTTGTCTGCATGCTCCCTTGTTATCAAATCATAAACACAAAACTAGCTTAGGTCGAAAAATAATATAGGTTACGTTTTGATGCAATGTATAATAATATCATATTCTTAAATGACATTTTCATCATAAAATTCTGATTTACTTTAATAACGTGTTCCATAATCGGAACCTAAATGCATTGCAAGTTGTTTAAAAAAGAAAACATGCAACTCTCAATAAAGACAATATTTTTAATATCCCCCACATGTAGCGGGAGCGGAATTTAATTAAAGCCTTTGTTCGCAATCACCGCTAATAAGCGAAGAGCTTACGTGTTGGCACAAAGGGCCAACCTGCGCCGCGTCTGCTCCACTTTGTTGAGAGCGAGACGCGGTGTAAGATTGCACTAAACTGCGATTAATTAGAGCTTCTTTGGATTTTCAAACACGTTTGGTAAGGTTCGGTATGGGTTACGACGAATTTGCCAGGCCTTGCAAGATAGTGCCAGAGATGCTATCACTCCGTTTATTTTCTTTCATTGACCTGGAAGGGACTGAATATCAACGTTAGTTGTTGTCTTTGAATTTCACTAAGATTTAAGACCAAGTCGTAAAGGTGCTTGCCAAAAATTTGTGATTAGTCAGGTTGCGGATAACGCTGCCAGTATTCCACCTATGGTCTGTTTCTACTATTTCTTCGTCTTTTTGTCAGTCATCAATTCGAAAGGGTTTGCTGTCTCTCAGTTAAGAGTAGTCAAAAGGTTTAGTTTTACATTCAAAAGCTTTCGAATTTGCTAAGTTAAGGAAGATAGTGCCCTCTTTATTTTCTTTCATTGTCCTAAAAGGAATTAAATATATGCCTTAGCTTTTGTCATACGTTGAATATTAGTAAAATAGTAAATGCAAAGGGTTTCCTTTCTGTTAAGGCAAGGCACAAGCTTTTCTTTAATTAAATTGCTTAATAGAAGGAGATATTGAATTACAAAGAATCTACCCACAAACTATTACTGTACTTTTAAAGGAAATCCCTGTGTATTTCTGTTTGAGATAAGAGCGAGCAAGTTTGCGTTTGACGTGTGCCCAAGTAGGGCCGATATCTGTTTGTGCCAGCGCCGTACTTTAATTACAAAACAAGATATTTCAGATAAACGCCGTTTAATTTCGCTCATTCATAGATGAAAGCCTGGTACGGGTATTGATGTTGATGTAAAATAATTTGACGTTGTTTATTGGGCTGAGTGTAAATTATTAAGTAAATGAAAATGGAACTGTGAAGCGAAGTAATTTGTATGGCCGTAATTACAGGGAGGGCGGAGTGCGCGGGGAGCGGAGTGGGGGGGGGAGTGCGCGGGAAATTGTTTCGTTTTGTCTGATTGAACCAACGAATATTGTATTCCGATGAGCACAACAATTTTTGGTACTCTCGGTGAGTTCCGAGATATTGGCACCTTTGAATATTGTTTCATGACGTAAGACGTGATATAAATTTTTCATTGAAGACTTAGTTTGGTATGACAACACTTAATACTGAATTAAATTAAATTCATGATAGTTAAAGAAGCCTCATAATATTATGTACTTCCTTATATCCTCTATTTTTTACATTATGACAGCTCATAGGAAAACAATTACCAAATTCTATGTGAAACATAAAAATGTGTTCTAATTATCAAATGATATCCATTCCTGACTCTTTGAAGAGATTGTTACTGAATTACTAAATGAAAGTTTTAAAGAATAATTAAGGTTTTATGAGAGGAAGGTAGCACAGTACCAACTGCGTCGTCCTTACAGTAACAGCTCCTCAACTGGCGAGCAAAGGCGCAATTAATCTAAGTCAAATTATTCTTTATTAATAAATCGACGACGGCCCGTGACGGAAGAGTTTCAATTAAAATTAAAATCATTCGCTCGCTGCGGACGCTTTGAATTATTACGAGTACAATAATGGATGCTTCGCCGTTGTTTTGGGATTCATTTGGCTTTTATTTGATGGTTTGGTAGACTTGGGAGCTTTACGGCTTCGATCGAGTAAAATCTACAGGTTTTGAAATTAAAAATAGTTATATTTATCCAAAAACCTTATGATACATTATATGAGTCTTATATTACATTTTACTATCAATGCTACTCACATTATCTATTATATTCCGACGGTTAATCTGACCTTCTCTGACTCTCTAGTCACTAGTCTTAATTTTGCAATATAGTTTTCGAAACTAACCATCAAAACTGTCAAAATCCAATAAGTATCAACTTTGGATGTACAGTGGACAGTGACATTAAGCATGTACAAGAAAACACTTGTATGCACAGATATTATGTCATGTCAGGACGAAGTCAGGTTACTGGCAGTCATATTATAAGTCTTTATCCAAGAAATTCGTTAAGAATTTGAAGGCATGTATAATGTATATAGGTAAGGAAGTTTGGAGCAAGACCGGAGCAAACACAGCACACCTGATTAGATTATTTGCGCTCATATTTGACTTGCGCCGTTTGTTTTGGAACCGGTCTCGGGGGAGCGTATCCTGCAAGTTGGAGACGTGGCTTTTGCTTTGAGAATTATGATTTGCAAGCAATATCCTTATGTTGAAGATGGGGTGACTATTTTATTTTATTTATTTCCGATCTCAAGGGATTTTTTGCAAAGGTGTTTTTTTATAAACCGTGCATCAATTTTTAACTTTCGCTTAACATTAAGTAGCCTGTATACTCCTTGCTTGTCCTGGTATAAAATAAAATTATAGGTTTACTGTGAAATGTGAAATTAAGTAAGATTTTAATATGTTCTTGACATGTTAGAGATGCAGACAGCTAAAAATTAAGGAAGTGAAAACTCTTAATGTTGAATTGTTTCTTTATAAATTACGATTTTGTATTATTTGTTATTATTCCAAGCAATTTGTGTCCCACTGCTGGGCAAAGTCCTCTCTTTACTCCTCAACTCGGATGTCTTCTTGGCGAGCACTTTCCAATTCGAAACAGGCATCTATCTTGTCCTTCCACCTGCGTCTCTGTCTATCCGGGTGTCTTTTGACATTCCAGAGCACCCACTGTGGCTGACTTGGCCCACGTATCATCTGACATGCGACTGATATACATACATTTAAAAGGAATTTGCAAAAACGTATTTTATTTCTCTTGCAGCGAATTTCGAGTGTGTGATAACCAGTAATTTTAAAACCGCATATAATTTGGCGTCCGAAATGCAACTAAACACCTCATTAGCGAGCCGTCTCCGGTAATGGCCGGCGCTCCGGCCGTCCGAAGCCATTAATATTTTAATTGCCCGAACTATGCAACAACATTATTGGACATGTTAGTCGTATGGTGCTGGTGGGTGTTATTATGTAACATCATAAATCATTTTATAAAGTTTTTTTCGAAAATGTTTTAACTGATAAAACAAATTATGTAAGTATATTAAAACGATTGTTGTTGACCGTCTCGTTGGCGCGTTAGGCATTTCAAACAATTTGCTAGATACAGTTAGGTTTGGAGACGTCAACCAACCCACTTGCCTTTAAATAAACATTGATCGAAATGGATTTAACATCTCCCCAATGCCTCAATAAGTTGTGACATGTTTCCCCTACACGGGACTTCACAACTAAAACAATTATAAGGTGTTTTTTGCATCCAACCCATTATTTTCCATATTCTTTAGGCTGGTTATAATATCCTTAAAGAAGATCAAGGTTTTCATCAGGCAAAGCAGGTGAAGATGCTTAATGTTATAAACGACTTCAAAGAATACCCGCAAATATGTTTGACTTTATTGAGAGTGTGTATTTTGTTAATTAATTGCATTTGCGATGACTTGATTGAGATTGAGAAAAATTTTATTAGAACCCGAATTATTACTTATAATGGTTATAATTTACTAGTTGGCGTCTTCACCTGCGTATATATCCCGTTTCCGTGGGAATTCGGAGATAAAAGTTATGTCCTTTTTCGGGTTTTAAATAACTTCTGTACAAAATTTCATCGGTTCAGTGGTCTAGGTGTGAAGAAGAAACTAACATGCAGACAGATAAACAATTACTTTCACATTTATGATATTAGTTTAGAAGTATAGATTAACCAAACAATTTGTCAGATGCACCATTCCAATGCAAATTTTGACCAATATACATCCTGTTTGTTGCGTATGTCTTAAAAGGTTTAAATGTGATGTTTGATGAATGATCGCACTATCGTTGCATATTCATGAGGCTGAGGGTCGCCGGGCCTTGGGTAGCGTGGCCTTTGAAGTTTTACAGGTATATCCCGACGGCTTCTTTGATCTCCTAATTTTACGAAATTGTTTTCAAAATTTTTGAATAATAGGGAACTGTTCCTTCCGTTTCAGAATGTTTTCGTTGATAATTTTTTCAATGTATCTCTTGCGTTTTGTTCGTTCGTGGTCAATACATCAATCATCATAAATTTTTTGGCTCTTGACCCTATTATTATTACACTGGTGTGAGCTCTTTCATTGCTGCAGATGTTAAGCAGCCGATATGAGGTACACATGTATTCTAACCCATCACCACACGGGTAGAGTCTGTAATAATTTATAAGAAAATAAATTTAGGTTTGAAAACCGGTGAAGAAGTAATGAAATGTCTCGGTCTGAAAAATGACTGAACGAAATTACTATCACTGAAGCGTAAAATCCACCCCATGCCTTAATCTCAAGGGACTTAACTTACGTTGTGTCATGTTATGCGCTTATTGATTGATTGACTGCAATATTTACCAATATTTATATATTTATCATTTACGCCGAGAAACGAATAAATATATTTCACTACCTTTGCACGTACACAATTTCTTCCCAATCGGTTAAATCCTGAAGAGACGTACATAAAGACAGAGTTACTTATAATATTAATATTAGCAGAGATTTAGTAGGCATAACAAATTACTTCCCAAACGCTAAGCGACAAATTATTCAAATTTAACTTAGCGAGTCCAAGTAAATCCATTATAACAGTGTTTGAAAGGGCAGTGCGCGAGGCAGGCAGGGAGGCAGGAATCATGGTTACAGCGGCACATTAATTACGCGGAGAGTGGATTGAGAGTGACAGCGGCCGCAGAACTCACTCTCTGGGGAATTTTAAAGAGCTTTGCGAATAGTTTTAAGGGAATTTTTATGGGGATGGGAAAGCAATGAGGAGAGTGGTTTAGTAGTTTTATGTAAATGCAATATTCTTTCGTAATCATTACTTAATGGTGTTAAAATAATATGCAAATGATTACAACTAAGACTTTGTTAATTTTGCTATTGAAAAATATGGTTAACTAAATTCGATGACCCGATTGGCGCAGTGAATACAGCAATGGCATTTTTGCATTGGAGGATGTGGGTTCGATCTCCATGAATGGAAAAACATGATGTGATGAACATTGTAATTTTCTACTGTGTAGGTGTTTTAACTATAGTATGTATTTACCACATTATCTTCTATCTAGTTTCCATAGTACAAGTTTTGCTTAGTTTGGGACTAGATGGCATTGTGTTAAACGTCCAGGAATATTTATATGGGTAATATAAATATTTATGTATTTATATTACCCACAGTATGACTACTATTAAAAAAACATCAATTATTAAAATCCAGCTACGAAATTCCCGTTTCACTGTGCATTGCCATCGAAACGTTCTGAGCAAAGAAATGTCGACATCACATTCAAACAAAGCACTACCTTCAGCCCTAAACGAGTTCGCGACACGCACTACCGCGGTTTTTCCAAGGTTTTCTTTAGGCTCGTACGCGGCTCTAACAATGAGTACTTTAAATGCGATTACGGGATGAATATTTGTAAACGTGTACGGCTAGACTTTTATACAGTTACGCTTTTAATTTAATTTGCAGACGATGTCATTAGTCGAAAAATACTGGTCCGATTTTAAAAGTTGTTTTTTAAGTATAATTATGTACCATCTTTTTTCGTCGCTGTAGGTTCTGAACTGACTTGTAAATAATTCATTACAACAGCGTTAGTAAAAGCTAATTTAGGGATAAAGGGATATGATATTATTTGAATGGTGTTCGCTCAGCCTCTGAAGAATCACATTGTAATTTCTACGGAAAAACGGCTTTTAAAAATTCTTGAAAGCAAAACGTTTCACCAAACCTCGCCCAACATGGGAGCATCAAAATTCAGCGTTGCACGTTCCCCACGGGTTGAGCTTTCGATTGCAGACTGTACCCAAAGATCACGGGTAGAAAACGAAATCACAATTCAGTGACTATTATTTTACCTGCCTTTGGACCAGTCTCTAATGCCCAGTTCCTATAATACTTACGGACAGTACAATATTCTAGGCGTAAGTCTAATGGTTATCTATAATAACAACCAAAACTTGGTTCCGATGGGTTGATTACAAAGTAAGTGAAAACGATTTGTATATTTTATACTTTCAAGTTCCGTCGTTTATAAGGACCGGTTTTGTAGCCTATATAAGAAATAGTACCGCTACCACTACTAGACGTTACAACTGCACCGAAGCATCAAAACTCAGCGCCGCTCGTATTCGTCAAATATGACGTATGACAAATTTCAATCGAAAATTCATGCTTGAAATAACATAAAAATACAATATTTGTTTAATAAATAGATCAAACTAACGGATTGAGGTGTTAAATTTTCTGATCCGAAATTTTCTTAACGTGAGTGGACGTGAGTTGGTACAGTTTTTTCTAACTCAGAATGTAAATTTTCGTCGACAGAGGTTGAGTGAAGTCGAGGCTCGAATGCTAGATACGTATTAGAATACGGGTGTTATTCTGGGTATCGTTGTCGTTCGTATTCGATTCATTCAATATCTTTGGACGCACTTGTGTGACATTCAATACAATGAATTTGTGAAATCCGATACGATGCTGACATGTGGACGCTTAGCATTATAATCTTACACAAGTATTCTAAGAAGTTACCTTAATTATTTATCCACTGAATCTAGTAGATTAGTTACAATTATTCTCAGCTGTACCTCGACTAAAGTTATCTTAAATAGGACGTTGAAGAATTCGCAAATTGACATAACTGGAGTATCCACCAAAGAGGTTGAATAGTTGTTAGATCTTCTTACAATGAAAACTACAATACTGATGTCATGATTAGACGTTTATTGACTGATACTTCAAATTTCAATCGAATTTGACGATTGAATTAACATTAAATTAAAATCTTTAAAAAGCATAGTAAGTTA
>LQNK01001063.1:100236-112353 GCA_001586405.1 Phoebis sennae
CGGGCCTGTAGCATAAGCCGTCTGTTACATAAACTAAATTCCACGTGAGCGGAGCCGCGGGTACAGCTAGTAAATAAATATTCTCGGACATTTTACACAACGCCATCTAGTCCCAAACTAAGCAAAGCTTGTACTATGGAAACTAGATAACTGATAGACATACATAAACATATTTTTTTTTGTAAATACATACTATAGATAAATAAACACCCAGACAGTAGAAAATTACAATGTTCATCACATCATAATTAGAAAATTCGTAGGGATCGAACCCACACCCTCCGGCGCAATAGACCATTGCTGAACCACTGCGCCAACCGGGTCGTCAAATGTCGTCGTGTATTCTTATTCTTAATTTATTTTATCAAGTATAGTTAAAGTATTTGGAAAAAGTGACGTTATGGGCTCTCTAAAAACCTTCGGGACTTCATTCCCAATACTAAAAGCAAGCAAGCTACCGAATCTTGCATTACACGATCGCATCAGAATTCAGCGGCGCTCGTATCCCGCGGAGGCCTTCCGGCCGGAGATTGCACTCGAATACATTTTTCTGGCTAACGAGGAGGCTTTGTCGGCATTGTTCGACCAAATGGTCAGGTGAAACGATTCATACTTAATGTTGTGATGTCTGTTACGCTTTCGACCGATGAAAGTGTAATGGAATTTGATATGTATGACAGTTTAAAAAGGATAGAAAAGGATTTAATCACTACATAGTATGAAACAAAGTCGCTTTAAGCGTCCCTATACAAATGGTTGTATGCTTAAATCTTTAATACTACGCAACGGATTTTGATGCAGTTTTAAATAGTGGAGAAAACTGTTATTTCTGAGGTTTTGAATTTTCTTTTATCAAAATAATGTACTACTTTTTATATAGCGTGTCGCTAGTAAAGGATAAGTATAAACTTCTACGAATTCGGTGACCTCCTTGGTTATAGGAATAAATATGAATTTATTTAAAAATTTTTAGAAAGAAAGGAAGAAAATATTTATTTACTATAAAAAGTAATGTTATGAATTTCCTGTATTTTAATGTAAACCTTGTGATGCCAAATAAAGTTTGTCCATTATATTGTGTATTTCTATTATAGAGAAATTCAATTAATCGTAAGTACTCTGTAATTTATCACATCCACGTATCCGTCTAGGTTTTATTATAAATCAATTATAATAAATTAATAATTCCCGAAAATGGAAAGGGGTGGGGATCACATTATGCATTTATATTTATTTATATCAGCTATATTATTAGTTTAAAAGACTTCCAAAGACAAACAAAAATATCTTCTTGCAAAAAATATAGTTCACCATGCTAATGGTATAAAATACGTAGCCTACTTTCCCTTATAACGACACATCACACGCAGTTTAAGATTATAGAAGATAAAACGGATTTACAAAATCAATTTTTGTTTTGATATAAGGCGCTTTTATAAATTGAAAAAAGATCCCCTCTGCATGAAATTATGGGTTCGGGGGACTTGGGTTAAGACAAAAGTAATCTTACATTTTACGCATATTATATTTAATGCCTTATTGAATCATAATAAAGGTAGTCGTTAGTAATGATTAAAACATACAGCATGATAATTTATTCAGACAATTAAAAGTACAAGTTTTCTTCAAAAATAACCTTAAACTGTAGTATGTCTAGTGTTTCATCGTCTGATTGCCAGTTGGCAAAGGCCTCCTCCAACCTCTCCAGGAAAACTAAAACGTTCCAAATAACTAAAAAATACAGCAACAAAAAACTGCAAGTAAATTCAACAAACATAAAACTCACCAAGGCGGTTGGACACTGTGGGGATCAAGACCCTTCAACTAAACCTTGAACTATTTACTAAAAAACGGCGTCAAAATAAGCTTCAAGCTTTCAAGATCTAATCATGCATAGGGATTGAGAGCGAGAAGTGACTTTGCTTTATACTATGCAGTGATATTAAGGATCAGAAAATGCTGAGTCGAATGCCCCTCTCCATGTTGGCAAAATATCTAGTTTTGAAATCTTATTATACAGTATTTTTGTATTATTTTCTTTACCTCTTCTTGTTCGCGTATGTACAAGTATCTCAAATATAATTTGGTCATATTGTATATAATTTTCTGGAACATGTTCAGTGTTGTTATTGCTATTTGTCATATAATTCTGGGTTATGATTTTATTTCAATAAAAATTTTACTTAAATTTTGAAATTAACTTGTACTACTTGGTTCTTTCGGGATGATATTATTATTCTTTCAATCGATGTAATTACAAACGACGTGTTTACTGCTGTAATTACCAACCAGTTTTAGGATAAATTATAGTGCCTTGTTTTATCAGAGGGTCTTTTACCACGGTATTGTGGTAAGGGTAGGAAATGGAGAAATATTAAGCAGTATTGGAGCACATTATGTCATCGCCCTCCAGATAATTATCCACGTCATTACGATGAGTCATGAGTCAGCTGTTTGCGGCGGGTAGGCTGATTTATCGCGATCATTCCAAATTGTGTTATTTGCATTCCATTACTTGTTTCGTTCATAAGTTCGTTAATCACTTCTGAAGTTAAGGAGCAATGCATGATGTACAGATGATTTGACTCGAAAAGATTATGTACGGTTTGGTTCGGGGGAGATTCGTTCCGCTTTGTAGTTAATTCACTACTTATTTACTACGGAACTCCATGTATTTCGTTTTGCGGTCGGAAATTAAGATTGTCACTTCTAAGAACACCGCAAACGTAGAACGCAATATTATATTTAAGGCTGTTGTATGCTATGTATAGGTAGTAAACTTAATTAATTTTAAGCTCTATAACCTGTAATATAATTTATTGAACAATAAATTACAATCTAATTTGTTTAAATATTATCACGCGTCAAATAAAATAATAAAATATGGGAGTGGGAGTTGACAATTGTATTGTTGTATGAATTGGGTCAATTTTGCATAAGGGACTCCGAACACGCCCTGACACGATGGACGTTAAAATGGCTCATTTTTAATGTAATTGACCGAGCGAAGCCAGGTCTCAGAGTCGAGATAGATGGGGATGGGATTGTATGTTTGTGTGTTCCTATTGAAAACTTTGTCTGAGGATAACTTGAGTATTGTTTATCCGATCTTGATTAATTAATTATAGGCAATTAGTTTAGGCAAAAGAAAATGTCAAGATCGATGATGAGCGAAATCGGTGCAGGGGTTACGAAGTAAGAGGGGGTCAAATAGGTGAATGTTTGTTCGTGGATATCTAGATTATGGGTTATGCGATCTTGATAAATTTTTACGCATATAAAGATAAACCTTGACTACAAAAATGAGCGAAGTCGGGTGAATAGAATTTGAGACTAGAGCGTTCAAACAAACATACCCTTCAGCATTATATAGTACAGTATAGATACACAAGTTTCCTTAAACTACCTTCACTTTTAATGAAGTTCATATTGTTATGAACGCGTAACCTAATATTGCATAAGACAATCAGTTGGCAGTGCGGTCACATCCGTAATCGCGTTACGAGTTAGGAGCTAGGAGTGTAGACGTATCGCGTGCGGCGGGCGAAGGCGTAACGAACCGGAAGACTCGCGTGCTAATAACGTTACATTTTTGGTGGTATGAATAATTTAGATGTTTTGGGTAAGGATCTGATACATTGTTTTTGTATGTAAATAATAACTTTTTGCCAAAAATTGAACCGACTTCAGATAAGAATTAAGTGAGCGTATTTAAACGTTTTTATCCGAATCGGTAGTAAATAAAAAAAAATATATTATTAATTATGTAAATGTAAATGACGTTGCGGTAGTATAACGCCTCGAAAGGGGCCGATTTGGAAAATAAACATTGTGACTTTGAGTTTGAATTTCAAACTCATTCAATGAAAAATATTTTTAAAATTTCTCAGAAAATTTTCTCCCAATTAATCCAATTATTGTTTAGCTAAAGCTCTCGATTTGGAGGAACCGAAAGGTACTTCTTAATAAGACATGGATTCGAATGCAAGTCCAAATAATTTTTAATTTAAAATCACATTGTTTTTATAAAATGGTAAAAATTAAACCGCCCTAATTCCATCAACTGATGCAGGTAAAATATGGCCCACTGACAAGGGTATTAACAAATTAATTATCGCGTAAGTATCAAACGATAACACCGCCTGGCGCCGAGCCAGCGCTTATATTAGAGTTAGCGAGATGAGTGCAAAGCAATGCAGATTATCTATTATTACTCTATTTGTAACTATTCTATTTAGCCTGTATTTTATGATTGGATAAGTAAAGAGCAATTGATTTGCTTAATTATTTGATGACAATTATCACCGTGGCTCATGTAACACGTTAAAAGTAACACTGTTTTATAAAAATGAAACGAGTCGTTTTACTTACGGTATTAATATTCGACTAGGCGTTAATCTAAAGCGTATCTATAATAATCGTGGCGTTAGCATAACTACCTTAACTTGGTGCTAAAGTCCCATATTCAGTGTGGATCTTATTTACATCGCTTCGCTGATTATTTTTTTTAGATTAAGGTAAAATCTGAGTTCGAACACAGTACCTGTTGTCTGTAACGCTGTCTGTACTTGGTATATAGACGGTAGTATAAGACGATTTTCATTGGGTTCACTCAATGAATATAATATAATAATTTAATAACTTCAATTTCACGACAATCTGCTATCATCGGTGGTAAATTTCTGTATCAACTTGGCCCAATTTGTAAAGCAGTGTTCAAAACTAAATGGAGAGACTAAGCTCCCATTAAATTCAGCAGCAAATCTTATTACATGTGAACACAATTTGGCAGTGATCACAGTCTTCATTCCGCTTGGCTTCGCACCTACAATTAGCAATGAACCATTATTTGTATAATTACTCTCCGGGGCTCAAGTGATTACAGGTTATTATAACTACAGCATAGGAATTGTTGTTGTGTTACATTCTGAATAATTCAATGTCTAATTTTCAGTGAGGATATGAATGTATCGTGTTTAGCAAGCAAGTGAATAGCAAATAATATGTTTCCAAAATACTATTATAATTCAATGTTACGAATAAACTTTACGGGCGACTGACGCCCTGTGTAAAAAGTAGTGAAAAATTTAATATTTCCAAAGATACACTTCAAAAGAACGTCAGAAAATCAGTGAAACTGGAATTTGTAAGTTTGTGAGCCCGTGCTTTTGAATAACAAAGGAATATCAAACATCTGGGAGGTATAGTGACGTCAGAAAGAATCTTCTCGAAGCAGTGAAGTGTGCACCGGGCGTAAAGACACGTCCTGTCCGCTGCAGGTATGGAAATAGCCAAACTTTTTGCTTTATACGCATATTCAATGGGTAAATCTAGTTTGGTTTCCTTCCATACTATTGCAATATCTCCGGCGCGAAAACCCGATTTGTATAGAGATGTTTGATATTTTGTACTTCAAAATCAATGTTTGTGATCTAGAAGTGAGCTAAATAGAAACATTTAAAAATAACTTCTTCCCCGATATTAAATATTCTTTAATAAATACTGTCCCATTTAGAATAGGCTTTAGGCATAAGTTCTTCATTGCATTATTCGTCTTTAAATATTTTGAATAGGTCCTTACAAATTGAATTTCAAACTCGTCCAAACTTCACCGACTTTCTCATCTCACCTCTTTGAAAAACATGAATTATTTACGTCCAATAATCTTTGGTTATTCCTCGAGAACGTGTGTAAACAAAGCGAGTGCCCCAAGGCGGGAGGTCATCGACTCGGACCCTTTGGGATGACGTTTGGTGGTCGCCTTTGTCAGAAAAACTCTTTTTACGCTCTGCCGCCCTGGTATAATAGGTCGCAAATAGCGCGCTTGTTCGGAGAATATACTGGGATTTTTAGTTTTTTGGGGCTTGAACTAGATCGATTATTGAGGGGCGAATATTTAGGAAGCGGGCAAAACTATGATTACTTTATTCTCGAGAATCTAAATGGTGCGAATATTCTATAAAACTTAAATGATATAAAAGGGAGTCACCAGGCGCCTTTCAAGGTTGTGTTTCAGGTATAAAAACAAAATTCATAAAGTAACGTCTTATGACTTTTAGGGATTGGAAAGCAAATAACGAAACTAATATAAAAGAAGTTTAAAACAAATAATATTTATACTATATATATTGAGAAAATAGAAAAACAATAATTCGCGTGAAAACGGACGCACACACTAAAATAATGTACTATGTACTTGTGTTCTGTGTGTGTCATACATAAATGTTTTTAATTTCTTTCCGTTTCTTTATTTTCTGAAAGGAAAATTATTCACATTTGATTTCATGAACTGATGGAATTGTGTGTTACTATTGTTGTCTCCCTTATAAAAAGAAAGTATCCATAATTATCTCTCTAAAACAGTCACCGGGGTTTATACAAACAAACCCATAAAAGAAAAACCATCACTAGCTATGCCATTATATACTTGTATAAATGTAACCCTTGAATAATAAAAAGTGACGCCTGAAGCAATTGGCTCGTTCATTGCCCCCGGGGACCTTCGCCCGTGATGCGGTCGGACCTTCGTCATAGAACTCTTTTGACGCTCTGTCGCCCTGGTATAATGGCCAGAGAATCCCTTGCTTGGTACCTGATCAAATGTTTGTGTGGATTGAAAAACAAAAAGAAATACTTTTGCATTTGTTTTTACGGTTTGTGATTCTGTTTTGTGCATTTTAAATTATTTTAAAATAGTATATGAGACAAAATAGTCATAATGCAAATGTCGTGGGAAGTGATTGAGAAATCACGTGATGATTTAAAATCTTTTACATTTGTATTTTCGTCGCTGTATTTATTTCTAATATAAAAATTGATGTATACTGTTTACAAAGAAGCAATAATGGTCAACTTTTATATTATTTCAAAAAGAAACTTTAGAGAGCATTCCAAAATAACGCGTTTTCATGTTTTTTCAAGGGCAATATTGTAATTATGTTAACAATTATTACGGTTATAGAAAGATTAAGTCTTGATTTAGTGCACTATACAGTAAATCACATTTTATATTGACAGTTTTTCAACGTGAAGGTCATCTCGGCGTAGTTGACGAAAACTCTTGTCAGTGCAGTCTTTTATCGTTAATTGAAGCATAATTGAAACACAAATTATTTTATGCATTTTTCCAACGGAATACGTTATGTTTAAGTGCACTACAGAAAACAATTAAGAGAAAACGGCAATTCAATATTATACAACCACAAAATATACTATCACTTGTATTGTGTACTAACAAGTTGACTTCCAACGTTATTAAAATATCCAAACCCTTACATATTTTACATTTTCACGTACAAATGATCGCAAAACAAACAGCAGTCGACCACAACCGCATACAATGGAATCCCATATCATGCGGTGCCAGTCAATAAAAATAAACCAGTAGATTTAGACAAATAACTGAAATAAGCGCTCAAATATTGTACCGTCCGCGTCACTCCAATATAAAACTAGTGTTTGTTATATTTTGTTGGTAAGTGAAAATGCAAAGTACTTCTGTTTCTGTTGTTTTTTGAGAGCGTACGTACTACATATTGTTCTGTATGGTGAATAGCTTAAATTTGTTTATGATAGAATAAATGGTGATAGATTTTTGTTTTAACAAAATAATGCACTATAAAATAAAAAGTTATCAAATCTATATTCTAGTTATAGAAAAATTATATGTATTTTTTATGTTAGACGGGCAAGCGAAGCTTGCCAGTTCACCATACAAAACAGTGCTGGGGAGGTGGTAATTACACCGGTGCGAGCTCAGCCCAATCGTGTAATGCTCGGCTCCCACTCTTTTGAAATTCTATTAACTTAATAATTAAAATTCGCAATGTCTAATATTGCAAATATCCATGAGCGTCGGCGATCGCTTACAATCAGGTGACCCGTCTGCTCGTTTGCCTGCTTGGCTATAAAGAAAAAAAATATACATTTACTTTATAACTGACGCCAAATAATATAGTTTGAATCGACTTGGTTTAATTCAGTAGTATAACGATTACATCATTTATTTATAGAAAACCGGTACAAAACTAAAAATTAAAGTCTAATAAGAAGCCCATACTAAAGTCCAATAATACGACAAGCGCCTCCACAGAGCTCGCCAACTTCCACCAGTGTTAGTTGCGAACTTTGCTAATACTCAGCTAATACATTGTAAGTACTTACGGTCGGAACTGTTATCGAAATTATCCACTTGGTGTTTAGCTTTGACCGTAAACTTAAATATTAGAGACCGTTACTTACTAGTTTAAAGCAGATGGCTTCGCGGTTTGCAGTTCCCACTTCTGCAATTGAAAGCTCTGAATATTTGTTGCATGAGGAAGGCTTGTAGTAAATTATTTGACGTAAATTTCTTATTTGCCATAATTTTAATTGCCGTTACGATTGATCGAGTTGTAGCGGCTATTTCTATGGCAAGTAAACAATGCAATAGATATTACAGAAATTACTTTTGCTGTGCTCAACATCTCGATTGTACCTTCAATGGATGTCTACGACAATCTTTGGATAAATAAATTAGTGATAATAATTAATAGTGAAGTGAAAGTGAAGTTTATAAACGCATAATACACATTAACATAATAGAAAATATCAATTCTAATATTATAAAGAAAGAGACTCTGTTTGTTTGTAAAACTGCGGGACCGATTTTTTGTAACAAAGGCTATATTACAGGTTTAAAGACAGGTGTAACAACTTTAAACTAGTGAAGTTGCGAGGAACAGCTAGTTTGTTATAAAATCAAAGAAACAAATCGCCCCTCACTCATGTAACGTAATGTGTCAACCATAACTTTATTGGTTTAATTTCAATTCGCGGAATTATATCACAAATAAAAAGCTGCAGAAAAAGCATTACAATTCGTCATTACAGGCAAAAAACATTGAAATGTGGTACGCGGTATCGCGACACGCACGCACGCACGGCGGCTGCGGTCGCATTACGGATTCGGCCGCCGCCGCGCGAGCCTTCATTATTGTATCATTCATGTGCGGTCACAATCATCGCGCTCAATCATTACACTAGGTGTGTACACGGCACAATCATTACACTAGACGTATATACGGGCACTATCATTACACTAGGTGTATACAAGGGCACAACCATTGCAATAGATGTGTACAAGGGCACAACCATTGCAATAGATGTGTACGAGGGCAAAACCATTGCAATAGATGTGTACAAGGGAACAACCATTGCAATAAATCTGTACAAGGGCACTATCATTGCAATAGATGTGTACAAGGGAACAACCATTGCAATAAATCTGTACAAGGGCACTATCATTGCAATAGATGTGTACAAGGGCACTATCATTGCAATAGATGTGTACAAGGGCACAATCATTGCAATAGATGTGTACAAGGGCACAACCATTGCAATAGATGTGTACAAGGGCACAACCATTGCAATAGATGTGTAAGAGGGCACAACCATTGCAATAGATGTGTACAAGGGTACATGCACTGAACCAATGCCGAACATCTTTCAATTTTTTTTATTGCTAAGCAGGCAAACGAGCCGACGGGTTACCTAATATAAAGTGATCATCGCCGCCAATAGTCACTGGCGATTTTGAGGTGCACCAGAACACCGATGCCGGCCTATAATGTATTTATATTTTTTAGGAAACATTCGCATCCTAGTTTTTCTCCGTATTGAGTTCTATTGAATCTAGTAAAACAACTATTACATGCGATTCCGTTGATGTTCAAAGATGGTCTTGGTAATCCTATTCTTTGACAACCCGTTTTAGATTTACAGTAAGGAGAATTATAATCCATGTTTTTACGAAATTAAAAATACTTTGTACATAAAAATGGAAATTAGAAATAATATAAATTAGAAACGTTCTGTTTTTAACATTGTAAAGTTTTATTTAAAATAAATTTTCGGATTTCTGAAGCCTAATCGATCATTCTATCAATTTATTAAGCAAACCCAAAAGCGTTTAATATTTAAATGAGAATTAAAATGTATCTGAAACAAGCGAGATGAATGAATTATTAATTACTACAACTGCTATTTTATTCATTCGTTCCAGCTGCGGCTTAAATCATTGTAATCGTTTATAAAATAATCTTTTCGATTGTTTGATTGTATCACTATTGAACACAACAAGTTCACATAAGTTTCAATTCAAGTCACACGACTTCAACCTTTAACTGAGGTTAATAAAAGCTAAATTGGTGTGCAGAATTTATTGTTGTGAAAGGCTTTTCACTGGCTGTACATGATTGAGCCTTTTTGAAGGGGAAATTCGATTTACAAGTACCAATATGGTAGTAAAATATTATGAATAAATTCCGCAGTGACAACAGAGGAGCGGCTAGGTAATAATAAAATTATTTTCTGCCATTTTTGGGGCGAAATTAAAATTCTCGTGAACCAATACAGTCGACTCGAATTGTTTACTTTTGAGATGGGGTTTCGGTTAATAATTCAGCAATCGCATCGAATTTGGTAATAAGTATCATGTCAAACATTGGTGGTTAGTCGTTGTTTGTTTTTATTCTACGTGTTGAAAATTTTGTAAAGTTTTCTAAATCATCCCGCTAAATTTTCCGTTTTGTCTTTCATAGGAACGTTCTCCTGACAATAACAAACATTTGTCCGACAAAAAAAGAGTAAGAGAAATCAGTTCAGCTCGTTCACGTGTGACCAAGAGAGATAGAAATATTATTAAATTATATTTTTTATTGTATACTGTAACTATATCTTTTAGATAAGCTATGAGTAAGGAAAATGTCCTGCGAAGTACAGAAAATTTGTTTGTTAAAAAAATTGAGATTTTTTTTTATTATAAACTATTTCTTATTTCTTTATATTGCGGCATAATACAAGAATTTTTACAAATAATATAACTACTTCAGTTAATTTCCTCATTCATACTTAAATTCCTATTAACATTTAATGAAATAACACAAAAAAGTAACTGGTTTAAATAATTTTCGTTAATCCAAGTCTACACAACAGGATACTTCCTGAGATTATTTTGAAATAGATGTGGAATTTAGTACGAGAGCATTTATTTCCACATTCGTGTTATTTCAATGCGATATCTTCGGGAGACCTTTCAGGCACTCGGCGAGGCACGCGGGCCCGGATCCGTCGCGAGCGTGGGATTACCGTATCTACTTTTGGGAAAGATTCATATCGAATGAGCTCTTGGGCCCTTAATATAATTTAATATCCTAACATGAGTATTCGGCCTTCGGCCTGTGTGGCGACGGGTTAAAATACGTGTGTCGCCACCCCATTTTTACCCATGGGTGTCGTAAGAGGCGACAGAGGGTAATTCTGCTGCATGACATCTTCAGCAATAAAAGAGTGGGAGCCGAGCGTTGCACGACTGGGCCAAGCTCGCACCGGAATGATTACCACCCTCCAGCAAAAGACCGGCGTGAAGCAGTATTGCACTGTGTTTCGTACGCCTGTTTTCGGAGGCCCTAGAACTCCAAGAACATAAAAACACCAGACTTCCTCCTAAGTAATATTATTTATTTATTCATTTTATTATTATAAATGCCAGTCTTTGAATATATGGATGCTGTACAGATTTTGATAAAATTTCGTACATAGATAGGCTATTTATTACCTTATAGGTTGATATACCTATCTCGAGTGAAAACCGGACCCCATAATATTTGGAGTTTATGTTTATTTCAAACTTATGTGTTTTAGGACATTATTTTTCCATTGATTTCCAGGCAAGTCAATCCCCTTGATCGTGATAGAAAGCCTATATTAAATATTTTTCCGTTTGTCCATCGTTACAGTGAATGTGAACTCTCCCTCGATAGGTCCTGGGATTGTAGATGCGATGTGAACGGCTTTATTTTGAGATGCAAGGCCTTTATATTAGATCTCGTATGTTTGTCAAAAATATATAATTATCGGTCATATTTATTTCTTGTTCCATTTTGTAGCAAAATTAAATACTTTTTAAAATACGTTTTCGTTTTTGAAAAATTATTTATTGCTTTTAATAATAAAACACGAATAAGATACAGTGAAAAGATCAGCTAGTGGAATAATACAATAGTAATTAAAAATTTTGATATAACTCTAAATAAACCTATTTCAAACTCACAAAACCTTTTTACTTTACTCTCAACA
>LQNK01001065.1:8886-20709 GCA_001586405.1 Phoebis sennae
GGCCGCCTCCAGCGCCCCCCGCACGACCACCCAGCTACCTACATTACTTCGCAAACTAGGCGAAATAATGCCCCTACTATACAAACCTCATAGTAATAGAAAACTTTATAACCCATGCTTCTTTCACAGGCTAGCAATAACTAGCTGTTCTTGTCTATGCTTCTTATCTGGCAACACTAAAACAAAAATTTTAATTTTTGACTGACCAAGCAAGTCTAAATTACTTAAATACCAATTAGTATTATTAGAAATAATTTTGTTAGTCGTA
Source organism: Phoebis sennae (assembly GCA_001586405.1). Lineage (NCBI taxonomy): Eukaryota > Metazoa > Arthropoda > Insecta > Lepidoptera > Pieridae > Phoebis > Phoebis sennae. The sequence goes on from LQNK01001065.1 coordinate 9,155, forward strand.
TAAGATAAAATAAGTTAAACTAATGTAAAAATTTAATTCAGTTATTTTATATTCGTACGCCTTAAAATGTGTGTTAGATTCTTATTTATAATCTGTGAATATGTTTTGTGACTGATGAATGTTTAGGATTAATTCGGCTCTATCAAAAAAAATTGGAAACGGATACAATAATATATTGCAAATATATAAAAAAAAACTATGTGAATAATTTTACTTAAATTTTATGATGTTAATGTTTATTTTATACTTAAATAAAATTTGAAAAATATAATGTTGGATGGTTATTAATTATTATTCATTATATTTCAGACTGACAACAAAATTTTATTTTTAAATAGTTGTGCGTAATGCCCATTTTAATTACTAATGTTTCAATTATAAAAAACAAATTAATCTGTATTTTGTAGAATGTAGATCATTACTAAACAGTATTGGCGACTTTGCATGGATTAATAAATAGAATAATGTTGGCCAGTCCTTAGTCCTTACCAAAGGGCATCAAAGTCTCAACTTACTCATATAAATTAGTTTAACATGTACTTCATATAATATAATTTATAATTTATGGTGTAGATAATTTGCTTTTTTCATGTAAAAAGCTATTACTCAGAATAATTTTAGGTATAAATAAAGGGATAGCTGTTAAATGATTATACAGTGAGAACCACACAAGACATTAATCAAGAAAATAAAATCTTTAATAGGTACCAAATTTCATTTAATAAACTGGTGACTAATAAGTTTTTAAACCTCCAGTTTACTGCTAAGCATATTTATTATAAGTGATACGATTATATTGTGATTTCTATAATCTTTCTATCGACTTTATTTAATATCGACTTGGTTGGGCAATAGGCATACAGACGACCAGACTGATAGCCAGAGAACCATAAGAGGAATGACAAGGTAAAGTAGATGGGAGATGTAAATGTCCCCTTTGAACATTTGGACAATATGTACTGAGAATAGTTAGTTCCAAGAAACCTCCTTATACACTTCTTAAACACTTCCATCCTATTAATATTACTATACTATCTATGATATTACTTCCATCCTTTTAATATTACTAAACTATTAATATACTATCCTATAAATCTTAAAGTTTGGTTGTTTGTATGTCAATCACGCAGGACCTACTGATCGGATTTTCATTAAATATCATATACAGTCAAGCTTTTAGCTGGATTCCATTTAAAGACCACAAATTTAAAACAAGCCTAAGGTAAAAGCTAGGTTCAAAAAATACATAGTCAAATAATTTTGTACTATCGGTTCTCAATGTTGCTTCTACTGAGGATATACAGGCAAGAAAATCAATATTCGTCGTAGTACACATACCTACTACATAATATAAATGGATTTGTTCGAATGACAATTATTGTCAGTTTTGTAAAATCTTTGCGAAAATCTAAGCATTACCATCAATCTCGGATGTCTTATTTAAGAAAGGGGCTTAGGGACCCCATAAGTCCACTATCTGAGACATTCAACCACGATCAAAGATAGCAGGCCTTTCAAACGGGTGTGGTAATCTCTCCTTATCGGGCCCAACATGCAATTCAACCCACCTACCTGCTTTATTTAATAATACCACCGTAATACAATAATGAACGAATGCACGTAGGTTGTGATTTATAACGTACTACGCACTAACTGCATCTGTATTGTTAATACTCTTTGTTATTTTTGGCACGACGACATTGATTTACGATTTTTAAAAATTACATTACCCATTGTTTTAGCAGAGGCCATTGACACTCACATTTGCTGTAAAAGAACAACCACAGAATAAATAACAAATATCTCAATCTATTCCAGATTCAGATTACGGACAACGTGGTTCGCAGGTGTCATTTTCCCTCATTTAATTGATTGGCAACAAACAGTAAAAATAAACATAGCCGCAAGTGGCACGCGAGGCGGTGCGGCAACGTCGCTTATCGACCCGTCCTCCAGCGCGCTGCGTGAAAGGCGGTTAAAAAGTATGCTCCATGCTACTAAAACAAGCTTGAGTGCTGGAAACTCGTTATGTTTGTAATGAACGTGAAAGTTATAACGATTTTTATTAAAAGTATCGAGTCTGAATTAGAATTAATGAGCGTGGAAAACTAAACAAAATTTAATTTTATGCTGCTGCTATTGTGCTAATAAATTACTTAAAATTTTATGGTCGGGTAGTAGTTCTTGAGAAGTTATAAAAATATTATCTTTACCAGTTCAAACCAGTCTAGACTAGCCAAATTAACATTATGTTACAAAGTTACAGGTCTGCTTGGTAACTCTGTTGAGTAAAAAAAATAATCGTTAACGTAATATCTTAAATGTAAGTAACTATAATACAATAAATAAATAATTCATGTTTTTATTACGTGGTTCATGTTCAGTTATTTTATTATATTATGCAGTTCAAAGTCTGCAGTCAAAAGCCTACATTTACATTTACATTAAGCAGCTAAGATAAGTAAAAAAATACTTTTTATTAAACAGTTTACTATTCTCACAAATGGAAGAATACATACTAACGTTGTTTTTAATAACTAAGATATTGTATCAATTATATACATACATCTTAAAAATTAAATAAATTATAAGCGTTTATTTAAAAAACTTCTAAAACGACACCATGAAACAACGCAACCTTTAAAAAATATAATTTTTATTCATAGTTTCAATAAGACAATTTCGATGAATAATAAAATGCGTATTTTTCTCTGATAAAACGAGTGAAATTGCGATAGTACAATAATAAATCAATACTTGTTTCATATAAAAATCACGCCTCATTCTCTCGCTGATATATTGCTAAAACCGGTGGTTGTTCAGTCATACTGCTCAAGCTCCATTAAACTTATTCCAGTCCCGACACTGTTTTCCTGTCCTATGTCCTGTTTTTTTTTTTAATTATCTTTTTAACATATTGACATGTTTCTTAGTGGTCATAGAGTGGTCGATTTTCTACAAAAAAATGTATGTTTTTTACTTATCTATAGTATAATAAAACGTAATACAGAGGAAAACTTTGTTTCTTGGTGTGAAATGAATAGGCTCAAAAACTACTGGACCGATTTTAAAAATTCTTTCACCATTCGAAAGCTACTTTTTACGAGAAATATAGGATATATAATATGTAAGCTAAATCTATAAGTGTGCCAAATTGAACAGTATTTCGTCTTCGTAATCCAATTGCAATTGAAATAAAACGACAGAATAGATTTGTATGAAATTTGTAACTAAAAGCAGGTTTACAAGTCGTCAAGAAGACGTTTTTAGACTCTAATAAACATAACTTCATTGATCAAACATAAGTTTTCATAAAAATTATACACGTAAAAAATCATCAAATCTATCCCATAGGCCCAAATTCAATAAACGCATGTAACCTTTAGGTGTCAAAGCAAACAGATTGTGTACATTGCAGGCGGTCATCTCTCAGTGGCACCGAGTAAGGAATGATCACAGCTGTAGCTGAGATTTTCAGGAATAAACACAAAATAAAACTGTGCTTCCTAGAAGAAACGTTTTAAAAATAATTAAAATTGACGCATGTATATCCAGCCTAATTAAAATAAAGTATTTTTCACACTATTTCCACATTTATTAATAAACATTAAGTATTCAATTTACAACCGGTTTCGAAAAATCGCCATGTCAGATAGTCTTATGTTTGATTTTTAAATCGATGTTCCTCCACACACCTTGTGGAGCGTTACTGGTATGCCTTAGCATTCTTCCGTGAACCCCGGAATTTGATTACACTCTTAGGAATCATGAGTAATGTACTATATTTGGATTATATGCGTACCTCATGATATTATATGCAGGATAAATCTTTACTTAAATAATAATTTAAAGTTTGTAAGTATAACACAATTAAGTAGTAAATAGTACTATAACGCGATAATTTCACCCCGACCGATAGCGGTCATGGTGGCCAATCTCAACGTAGATCAGATCAAGATCATAATACATGTGTCGCCACCTCATTTCTACCCGTGGGTGTCGTAAGAGGCGACAGAGGGTAATCCTGCTGCATAACATCTGCAGCAAGAAAAGAGTGGGAGCCGAGCATTCCTCAATATACACACAAAATTAAACTTAGTTATTTCATATTTACAAAATTTATATAGATATTCAAACATATCCTAAACTTCTTTCCTCGGGGATAAAAATAAGAAACAATCTAAAACTGGACCGTGATCCTTAAGGGAGGCGACGTTGCCGCGCCGATGAGCCATTCACCGCGCTACACGAGAGGGTAAGCGACGCTTGCAGCGGCTGGGGTTTGGATGGGACTTGAATTATGGGAAATAAAATTTATTTATAAATTGTTATAGTGACTAATCAATTTTCAAGGACTAGTAAAAGAAACGAATCCTGCCAGTGTGAATTTGTGAAAATAGTAAATTTTATGTAAAGTGTTTTCGTAAATTGTGGCAAAAACAGCTTAGCATTACCTCTTACCACGCAAACGAAGTCTTGAGATGGCTAAAAAGTAAAAATTTCATTATTACTTATTAGTTATTACATATTAATTAAAAATGTGCATGTCTGTAACACTTACCTCTGCCCTCTACTACTTACTTTGCCCGTTGTGATAGATTTAAATTCAAATCGCTTATTTTAATTTAGCTTTCTAGTGAAATTTCTACAAGCTCTTTTGAAACATCAATTTTCTTTTAATTAACCATCGTTTCTGGAGGCAGTGTCTTCTAAGCAGAAGCGGTAGTACTGGCCAGAACCTACTCGAGTAGTTGCTCTTTTAAAAAAAATTTCCGTGAAAATAATTTGAAAGCTAGAAAATATAAAGTACTTTTTTCCAAGTATCTATGATAAAAAAATAATACCTTATTAAGAAATGGAGATAGTCATTACAAAACGCGGTCGAGCAGCATAAACTAATGGTCCAACTGGACTTGAATACTTTACTAAGCTACTTGACTAAATTTTTGTTGTTCAGACACTTTTAGTTACTTATTATTCATTACTAGACTAAAATACTTGTGCGAACTAGGCTTTAGATACCATTCATCGCCACAATACCTCAAATTATGTCGGAACAACGTGAATGTCTTCCTTTCAGACACGAGCCTATATATGTGCAAGTACATACTACATATGTATGAAGTATATACACGAGATTGACTTGTATATCTACTAGAGGTAAAGCACTAATGACAGACACTTTAAGGAAGACACAACATTTAAATTATTTTTTTTTTGTTTGCACTGGAAATGTTCACAAAACTGTACAACATTAAATTTCATAACAAAACTAACATAAATTTAATAAAAATTTGCATTTTTCACAATTTAGTTTAATTAACCAAAAGCTGGTGCTTTTACCTTATCTGTTTTAAAAATACAGTGTAATCACTCCAACAAAGGCTTGTCAATATACAAGCATACGTGATTTTAACAAGCCTTTTTTAGTTTACACTCTACTTCCTCTTTAGTTAAAATTCGTTCCCGTAGAAAAGATGCCAAGATAAAACGTTCCAGGAATTGAATAAAATCATGTCGCCAGAGGATTTGGCACGGAATAACATTTTTACTTGCTTTGCATCGGATGAAAAAATCCTAGTTAAGCGAAATATTCTGTATATTTTTGATGTAGAATTTTAAATAATTATTACAGTTTATACTCACTATTTGTTTGTTTGAAACTGTAGGCCTATCTACACTAATATTATAAAGAGAAAAAACTTGTTTGTTTGTAATGAGTAGGCTCAAAAACTACTGGACCGGTTTTAAAAATTCTTTCACCATTCGAAAGCTATATTATCCACGAGTAATATAGGCTATATAACATTATGCTACAGGAGCGAAGCCGCACGGAACGGCTAGTATCTGAATATAGGTTTTTGTTATGAATTGTAATGTAATACAATAATATACGGCTATATTCAGTCATGAGGCTGAAATAAGAAGACTAATAATTCAGTCTAAAAATCCAATAAAAATATCCAGCATAAATGTATGAAATGTAAAATTATATTTCACGAGGGTGTGAGGGTCGACCTTCGGGATCCAGAGGTAATTACATCCCGCCCCTCACGACTAGGTTAGGTATAGGATTTTACATCGTTTCCTGTATATAATTTACTAGCTGTTCCACGAGACTTCGCTCCCGTAGCATAATGTTATATAGTTTATGTTCTTTATGGATACTGCAGGATTCTAATAGTAAAGATTTTTTTGAGTCCAGTAGTTTTCAATTTAAACAAACAAAAATGAAAAAATCACCTTCTATAATATTTTTACGAGTTAATTTCGCGGTCTATAGACATCAAAATTTCCTATCACCGAATCCAGCTAAAAGCCTATCTATTAGTAGCCTATATATTAGGAGGTAGCCTATCTGTAGTGATTAACAAACGAACAAACAAGCAACTTTAAATTAGAGGCCTTTAAATTTAGATAAATAAAAGGTATCCTATCACCTAATCCAGCCTATCTCTATAAGCAATTTCATCAAATCCATTCAATAGTTACGTCGTGATTGACACACAAACATCCAAACTTTCCACTAATATTATTTCTAAGATAACCAAACAAATATACGCTATAGATTTTTAGTCATTCTAAGAGCACAACAAACGTAGGATGTGCGCAGCGCGGACCGGCAACGCCGCGCGACCGACGACCTCCCCTATCGGCGCGATATGAAAGGTCACAGAGCTGACCGTTCCTGTTACGGAATACGAAAGTGATCTTGTGTCTATGGAAATTCATTTATATTTTGTATTGTTACCTCTTGAGTGAACTGCATATTGATTGATTTGTAAAAAACACTTCACTACAACTATCGAACTAGTGAAGTGCTTTTTTTACAAATCGATCTATTAAAATTGTTTCAATTTATTTGGTATAGAAATAACTAATCATTAAAAAATTTAATGAAACAAAATACGAACTAGTTATTATAGTATTATTTATGTTGAAATCTACGTATGTACTATGTACAATCCAGTAATACCAATTTAATATGTAACCAATTTTGTCCGTCTAATTTTTCTTGAATTTTTTGACCAAAGCGCTGAACTGATGTGATTGAATTTTGTATAGTTACTTTGAAGTTTGCTTAAGGTCACAAACCTTATGCTACAATGTATTTTTTTATATAAAAGCAAGAGGAACATGCGGTTCACCTGATGTTAAGTGACTGACCGCAGCCCATGAACATCTACAACATCAAGCTGTTGCAGTTGCCTTGTCGGCTTGAAGGGGAAAGGAAATGATGGGAGAGGAGTAGAACAGGGTGGGAGAGGAATGGTATGAGAATACTGGCCTCCGGGTCCCCGCTCACCGCACGAAACACATTGCAATAGTGCTTCAAGCCGATCTTCTGTTTTAGGTGTGGTGCGAGTTTGGCCCAATCGTGCAATGCTCGGCTCCTACTCTTTTATTACTGAAGGTTTTCCCAGCAGAATAACTCTTCACCTCTTACGACACCCACGGGTAAAAATGTATAAGAAGAATTATGTATAGATTTGGCACTGATCTGCTAGGTAGCAGATCCTAGCCATTACCTTTTATCATTATTCGTCTTGTAATGTTAATTTTATATATTAATTATATGACAATCAACTCATTTTTATTTTTTATTTTAAGAAAAACTGTACCGCGCAGCTTCGCTCTCGTAGCATAATGTTATTTAGCCTGTTCATCAGGGATTATGTAAGATTCCAATGGTAAAATAATTTAAATCGGTTCAGTAGTTTAAAAGCCTATTATTTTTAAACAAATAAAAATGAAATCCTATTCCTATAAAATATTAGTGGAGACAAAAACAAACCTATGATATCATTATATTAGCTAGGTTTATTGCATTTATAACAAGCAAAAGATTTAAAAAATATGGAAACATTTCAATAATGTTATAACAAATTATAATCTATTTATTTATCTAAGTACTTGCGCAGAATTTATATAAATCTATATTATAGATATTATATAATTGTATATTATATATAATATATATTATATAATTTAAAACTAGCTATGCCAAGTTGGTGTGCAACTTTATTTTCTACAAAAAAAATACCAGATTTTCAGAACTAAACTAATTCGAAGCATTTAAAATATTTGCCAGGTAAATAAAAGTGAGGACAAATAAGTAAATCCTATTTATAAGAACCTACACCGTTCTTAAAAATATCTCACGCATAGATAGTTGCTACTATACAAACAGATTATATCGAAAAATTTAGATTTTCGGAGGCACAAGGAAACTAAAGATTTATAAACATTGATTTTAAAAACGAATAAAAAATGCGTTTATGAACTCAATATAATTTTTCACTTGTTTCTAGGATCCTGCATTACAAAATAGGACCATTTTTTGGAATAAATTTCTTATCAATAAGAGTCCAATCTAATTGAATAGGCAATAAGTACGTATGTATTTACATTAATAAATAGTAACAAAACACAAATATTAATAAATAAATATAAAAACAATTAATTTGGATGACATTAAAAGTTTGTGTGCACCGATTGTTTTTAAAATTCAGATTTAAAGTGAAGACAAATAATAATTTTCATAACCTCAGCTTTAATTTTCTGTCTTAAAAAAGGTTTAATACAAAAACTCATTATTAAATACTTAACAAATAGAATAAAATACAAACAGAATTCTATATAAGATTTGCATATGTGTAGAACCTAGTTTCATATACGACATAAATTGTCTGACACTATTTGATAGAACTATAGAAGCTATTACTTTTTGGTCAGGCGTCGCCATTTATAACTTTTCACGCCTGACACTAATATAAAGGGTCAAATAGTTAAAAATTACAGTTAAATAGTCTTAGTGAACGTTCCTAATTTGGTTTTGTTTACAATATTACTATACTACTTATACCTTATAAGAAGTACTAAAATAATAAGGTTATCAAGGAAAAACACTTTAACCGATGGCGGGTAATTTACTCTCCAAACAAAACATTGAAAGTTATGTAAATGGCATTTTAAAAACGTGTCTACAATTTAAGCTTATGTAAAACACATTTAATCCACATTTTATCATTACAATCACCGACCACGTGCAAACCCTAGCGAGTTGGGATTCTCGCGACAAGAACGGTCTCCATTCTCCGCCGTCCGACCCGTCGAGCGCCTTTCGCGCTTTCCACACTCAACAGTTACAGCATACATAGATGACACACATTCAAGTGTCGCAGGTCTCAGAGTCCTCAGTCCTTGCCATCTGAACAATTGTTTTCACATAGAAATCCCATAAGTACGCCGTGATAAAACATTTCGTACGACGTGGCGTAACATACCAAATACCAATCTATCCATCTCGCTCTCGCGCCCGCGTCCCTCTCGGCTCCGCCCCGCTCCGACTGCGGCGCCGTCTGGCGGCCGTACCGCGAAACAAACTATACACCGTTGCCACTCCGTACTTATAATTTCGCTAGACGTAAATTTCATCGGAAACAGTTCAATGGACTTTGTAAATCCCGAAACGTATCAAGTAACGTGTAACACGTGGTAATCTAAGGAAGTGGTGTTTAAAAATCTGTTAATAATCGATATATGTGTATTAAAAAGTGATTATATTGCATCCGCGCGTGTGAGAATCGTGACTAAGTCCCGTTGGAAGATTCTGCGTCCGTTTTAGGTTTAAAGGTGAGTACGATAAGTTAATAACGTTAGGGAAAGTAGGGGCATGTGTTAAAAAGTGTTAAATGTGTTTAAAATAGCGTTTGAAAGTTGATGTGATTTTGGTATTTCGTCATCGTAGCATAGTAGGTAACTGCGTAAAATGATGTCAGTAGTCTCGATTCAGCTAGGACAGGATCGTTTTCGTGGTCAGTTTTGAGCGTTGGCTGCACGTGCAGGAGTTATGTAAGACGATAAGCTAATCAAGAAGTGTACGTGTTATTTTTGTCCCGATGCTCTTTGGTGGCTAAAATAACTGCAATCGACACCAATGAGATGTGGTTGTTGTGAACGGGCAGGCTGGGCCGCTCACGGAATGGGCCTACAAGGCTATAACCGCCTCTCACTAACATGAATCAAGTTAGAATATGTATACCAGCTATTTGTTGTGAATCCTCAATACTTCTGCTAGAATATAAAGTAATTGCATATTCCACAGTACATAACACGTAAAATATATATTCACGAAAGAATTTACAAAATAATACCTAATTAAAGACCGTATTTCAATTTATTAGACATCAGTGCACGCAATTAACGATACAAAAAGATGTACCTAATTATGACAAACATTTCTACATGATACCTAAATTTTAATTACTTTCACAATATGTTAATGTCAAATTAATCGCTCATTTAGTTCCATTTAAAATATTTGCGATAATGACGTAAAATGATTAATTAGCCTTCATCAATATATGTATGTAAAAACATTCACTTTCCCACGCAATTAAAGTTTTAATACAATATGAAAATTTCCAAAATAAACTCGCAGTTAAATTGTATTAAATCGAAAAATTAGTAAGCCAAGTAAAAGCTTGTCATATAACTCATAGACAATTTTATATGTAAAAAAGTTATAGAGAAGTTAAGAGTATTTCAACGGGAGCATATTTACATAAATGTCAATTGAAAATAACATTGTCATAGAGAACATTCGTAAATAGAGATTATTACATATATAACGCACACATTAAAACACATATATATGAAGACTAATTTAACGCGCTTCCATACAAATATTTTTCACATTTTAAAGACAATGTGTAGAATACAGTAAACACGGACAGATATATACACGGATATGTATATATAGATCACAAAACGTAATTCATTTCCTTGGCACTGAGCCAGGCTAGCGAAATATCAACAAAAATTCGAGTAACGCTTTCAATTATTTACTGAGATAAATTTAATGTATGGGATAGGGTAAATATAGAGATAAATCTATTTTAGTACTTTAGCAACAGTCGCTTAATTGAGACTTGAGGTGCTTCTTTCGTTTGGTCCAGACATGCGTCATCTATAATGTCTTCCTCATCATAAAGTAGCAAAAATTTTAAGTGGTTTAGCCTTTTCGTAGTAATTTACAAACAAATACAAAAAATACCTACGATATTGTACACACCAAAACTTTCCAAAGAGACACTCTCTGAAACATAATATACTAAATGAAATGGACATGACCAAATGACAGCCTTTGGCTATAAATTCATCTCTTCCAGACAACCATTACAAGATAATTAAAACTAAAATAGCTACATAACACGAAATCTTTGCAAAATCCGACCAAACCATTTAATTTAAGACAGTTTTAAGTTTTCGTATTTTGTGTCTTGTCGCCCCAAAAGTAATAAAAAAATAATTTTCTTTCACATTATTTAATTCGTCGATTTATTTCTAGTTTCTCTTATTGTAATGCAAAGGGCATCTTTGTTTTTTTATTTATGACTAGCTGAGCCCCGCGGTTTCACCTGCGTATATGGATATATCGCACACTGAGAACGAAAGTGACTTAATACGAAATTCGTGTTTTTTGGGAATCGTCAAAATAGTGTTCGCAATTAACAGATCTATCTACAAATCATGTCATAATTTGTTCACAT
>LQNK01001065.1:32187-55712 GCA_001586405.1 Phoebis sennae
TACAAACGCGCGGTCGTCGCTCCTTTTATCTTTTCGTAAATAATCCTTTTATGTAGCTATCGTCAAGTGCCGTCTGTTGATATTTAATTATTTAGTGACATTCGATGACCTTCAGAAGATGTCTTTACGGCTGGCGTTTTATGTGTCTAACTCCCGCATTCAAGAACGATACTGCAATACAAGATAAGCTAAATTTTTTTCGTAAAATCAACGTTAATCGATAATCTATGCGTTGTTTAATACAGCTAGCGGGCTACCTTAACTGTGTGTTCATTCTATGCACACATAGCTCCGTCCGCCTCTAAAGTATTGTTTCTGAAAAGGTTTATAGTCAGAAGTCATAGTCATTTATGAATAGGGGTGTGAGATATCTATGAAGTATGAATACTTAGACCAAAATTATCTGAGAATGCGGACTAATACGACATCGTAATAACATTAAAGATATAAGAGAACATATAAAGCAATCAATAAGTTTTATACGTAGGACAAAAGAATAATATGAAAAAATTGTAAACGTTATGATGTGTAATTATAAACAAATACGTAGGGAGTTGATGACAGTAAAAAATTACATCGTTAGGCAGACAATGATAAATGTAGGTAAATTGACCAATTTGATCTTCCCCGGCGTTTTTAACGAGTTATGGAATGACAGTTCACGAAATGTAAATGTAGGTCATATAATTTAATAATGACTCTTGGGGATTTTTTCGGTGACTAATATTATATAAATAGTCCCGAACTAAGCAAAGCTTGTGGAAACCAAATACATGACAGATATACTTATACATACTATGTTTTTGTAAATACATAGATACTATAGATAGATAAATACACAGATAGTGGAAAATAACAATGTTCATCACATCATAATTTTGTAGTCGTAGGGATCGAACTCACACCCTTCAGCGCATTAGACCATTACCACATCCACTGCGCCAATCGGGTTGCCAATATATGTACAAAACGTATAGTCTCTATTTCATAATTCTGGCATAAGTGTTAAATCAGGTCATAAAAAAACGCTCGCGTCATTACATAATTTATTTATGTTCCTAGGAATTAAGGCCTGTATCTGATGCTGTTAGTCAGGAACATCCAACACAATATAGAAATACTCTTCATACGTCTGCAAATTCCACGCGCACAGACGAATGACATCAAATGGATATGATATATCCCGAAATATGTGTCCGAAAAATGGATCTATGTGTGCGTAATTCCAGCTCGATTTGCGCATAGTTTGACTCTTATAACTATGTATTTTGTGATAAGAACGATTGTTCTACACCGCCTTCGAGACCTCAGTATTCCTGTACATCTATAATAGGGTCTAGCATAAAAATACTGTTACTTTTGTATTTATTGTATAAGCCATTTTGTGCGTTCTGTTCATGTTCCCTATAAATAAATAAATAGATATTATAACCTTTATCTGGCACGGGAGACCCAGTATCACGTGACACGTTCGTAGAAACGTGACACATTAAACTGTTTATCTTAATTAAATTTCCATGTGGACTGATTGCACTAACCAAATAATACAGTACAGCTGATTGGGACGCGTGGGCGGTGATTAGATTCTGGTCTGCTCAATTAGGATCTAGTTTAATTAATCGTGTTACTCATGTTTAAATTTAACGTTTTCCGTAAAGGCAGATATTTTGGGCAACGTGTTGGTGACGCTTTCGGGTAAAAATTTCTATTTACTGATTGTATTACGGCTTTATATATATGTTTTATTTTATTTACTGTCTGTGCTTTGCGGTTTCAGCCGCGTATATATCCCGTTCCCGTAAGATTTCCAGGTTAAAGACTATCCTATGTCCTTTCTGGGGTAAACAATCTCTATACAAAATTTCATCGAAATCTATTCTTGTTTTAGTCATGAAGAAGACACATACATGCAGACAAAGACAGAATAAATAGAGATGTAATATTAGTAAGAATTACTGTTTTCAAGCCAGTGCTATGATAGTGCAAGTTCTGATTACGATGAATTTAAAAATATAATTGACGTAAGTTCTATGTCCCATCTCCGACATTTACTTTCCTCGTCTGACTGAGGATGACATCCAGGCCTATTATATTTAATCATCAAAATGGGACCTTACGAGGTAAACAGTCGTATTAAAATAACCGGCAATATTTATAAAGCTATCATCATTATCGTATTATTTCCACTCGAGTCACTTCCCGCGCAATCTCACGCGATATCGGCTAATAAATCGCGGGTCATAATAATTAATTGCATTTATAACAGTTTTAGATTAAGATATGTTTAATGACAAACGTAGTACGTTAAGTGGAGGCATTCATGTGAATAAAACATAAGTGCCCATTATTCAGCCATTCTATTTCTTTGAAACGAACTTGTAAACCTAGGTTGTGTCATGTCTGTATAGATGGTTTACCACGTGAATACCTGCACAGGACAAGCCTAAAAGCCTTAAAGGTTATGACAACGTGGTTATGTGTAGGTTAAGGGTCCACCTAGTTTAGACTCCTGTCTCTCACTTTTATACCACTGAGTTTAGTTCTAAGGGAGTATTTGGGAGAAATAAATACATGTTTTCTGGTGAGGTGGGATCGTTCTTGGTCTGCGGTGATCTTAATATCAGATGACCTGAATACAAAGGGAGCATTCAGATCTCACTCTGCCAAAAAAGTCGATCTCTTATTAAAAGGAAAGGAACCTTCAATAATCAATATATTTGACGCAATGAATATCCCTTACATGGCTTATTTATCAAGGTTTGCTTACCAATTAAAAAGTGTCCGAAATATATCATTCCTTTTATATTAAATTCGGTTCAATTAATTTAAATAAGTGATAATTGTGAATTTTTCCTAATTTGGCAGTTGTTAATATTGAACTCGAAAGTAGACAAAAAAATATAAAATTTATTCTTCCTGGGGATTGTAAAACATAGATAATTATCCCGTAAAGGTAAACCCCGTTCATCAATTTAACTTTTAGTAAGAATTATACCGAATATCATACTAAATTATTATATAAATACATACAAGAATGTTAATTAATAAAGATTACTCAGGAAGTAAAATTATGAATTTATACGTTATGAGAATGAAAGATAAAAATAAATGAGCAAGGAGGCAATTGTGTTATGAACTTATGAGACTTTGTGCTGATGTATGTATATTACTAAATTGTATAAATATGACTAACCACACTTAACCGTATTAAAATGAAACAGAAGGTAGGCATAAAAAGCGTAAAGAGTGGGGGCGGAGCATTACACGATTGGGCCAAGCTCTCACCGGAGAAATTACCACCCTCCAGCAGAAGATCGGCGTAAAGCAGCATTGCATTGCATGTGTTTCGCCGGCAAGGCAGCTAAGATTTTTTCATGTTATAGATGTTCATGGACACTTCATGTCACTTATCATCAGATGAACCGCATGCCTGCTGTTACTTAAAAAAAAAAACAAAATCTAGACATTTTTAGCCCTGTCTATTTCTACAGCCAACGTTAGGAATCTGGATGTACGTGTACGTCTGGGTACACTAAATTACCTAGTTTATTTCTGATATGCAATTTGTGTCGCCAAGGTTAGCTCTGGCAAGAGTACGTCACTAGTGTAGTAACTATAACTTCGTAAAGAATTAATATTTCTTTTATTTTGGATTCAACTTGATACTGAATTACCTTTCGCCAGCCCTATAACTTCGATTATTTACAATTCGAACAAAAAGTCTTGATTTTGTATTTTGGTTGTAAAAAAATATCATCAAAATAATTATAAAATAACAGAATTGAGCATAATTTAATTTTAATGCGAGTCAAATTAAAAACAAGTACATTTATCTCACAAGAACAAATATCAAATAACATTTATTGCTCAGGATGCTCCGTACGTCGGTTTTGGTACTTTGTAGTTTATAGTTACTAATGCGATGGGTGGATTTTACGAAACTACCCATAAACCATTACAGCAACATTGTAATTTGCCTACAAAGTTGGGGGTACTTCAACCGGCTATAACCGGATTTAGCCCAGACGAGGTATTTGCGTAACTGGACCGCTGGTATCGATTGTCTCCAGAATAGCTGGATAATTGGGCTGCATCAGATCGCCTGATTGGACCCGTTTTGATCTGCCCTGCTTTGTCTGCGGTCACTTAGGTAACAATTTTGTTCTATTCTAAAAGGAAAATTGTTAGTTTTGATTTTTGTGTATCCGGTTTTAGCCGGTTCAGACGAGATATTTTCGTAACTAAAGTCAAAAGACAAAACGTTTATTTTCCAAATTGGCTTCTTTCGAGGCGCCTTGAACTTCGAACGTCATATTATGCAATTTACATGATTTTTTTTTTTTACCAACTAAATAACTATGGCTATCAATTGCCTCTAGAATAGCTGTATAATTCGCCTGATAAAAAATCCCGTTCTGATTCGTTCGCTCGTGTTTCATTTAGTTACCATATTATTTTTAGGGGAAATATTTTATTTTGAATTTTTTTATACTAATACTAATATTAAAAAAACAAAGATATTATTGTTTGTTTTGGATGATAGATTCCATGTTACATAAGCCTTTATTATGAAAAAGTGTGAATTTAACTTCAAGTGAGTAAAGCCGCGTGGCTTCTAGTGTGAAAAAGTGGATGCTAGCTTAACGCACATAGTTGTAATTTGAGTTTGCACCGCCTTTTTCTCCAGCGAGGAAGCCCACCTATTATTCCAGAGTGTTACATTTCTATGGAATCCTTCTCAAGTGTTTCCTTTATAAAGTATTGTGTGCAAGGTTAAGTATATGACTGTTAAATATTACTGCAAATATTTCTCTTTATTTCCTCACTTATTCGTTGAGCTTAGAAAAACACCTGTTCTGATGTTAAAGGAGTTCATACCCGGTCGTGATCACTCCACACCAGATGAAATCGTACTCCACTTTTGCCCTACTAAAAAATAACATACATACGTTTTACTAACTATTAATTAATTTTATAACGTGGTACTTTCATTTCAGTAACGAATTAAGTTGTAAAACATTTTTACGCGTTTCACGAGCCAAGAAACGCAATTTGAAAGAAAGAACATCGTAATTGCAATTCACAAAAAGTGTCTCGAGATAATTATACAAACTAAGGTTTAGGAAGTAACACGGACGAACTTGATAAAGGCAAGTCCAATCGCGAGTTACGTAACGATTGTATTCGCGCCTACACATCAATTGTATAACAAAGGGAACGGACTAAATATATCAACCAACCTACATACGTATAGCCACGAGTCGCGGTACAGGCGTACAGCTGATCACGAAAGTGTATCACGCGAGACGGCGCGCGGCGTTGCCGGCCCGCACGCGTCGAGCGACGTTGCCGCACCGCTTTACTCTTGACTTGTTTGCGGTGCGAAATGCGAATTGAAGCAACGAGTGGCGCTAACTTTTTTTCTCGTTCGAATTTGTTCGAAATAACATGCGATATGTTATTTCGAATTTTGCACTGATGAGGTTTTTATTTAAGTGGATTCGACATTCGAATGGAATGTAGAATTATTATGTTTTTTGTATTGGAGTAAAAACAATGTGGATTAAAAGGTTTTTTAATTGAAGTTTTTTTTACTTATAAATGTTTTTTTAATTTGCATCTTTGTTGATACAGTGCTTTCACCGGTCGATAATTATTTTTTTTTATACTCAACAAAAATGATTTGTTATTTTGTAAAATCCAAAACTCCGATACTTAACAGTAATTGTGCTCTGTGCCTTAAGGTTTTTTAACCTTAGTAGGTACATACCTACTAAGGTTAAAAAACCTATGACAACCTATGACAAAATATAAACTATGACATCATAGTAAAATATACAAACGTTTGGGTGTGTGCAATTAGGAGCACATAAGCGATATATTTTTGTTAGTGATCGTATCGCATCTCGTGGATAGTGCATCGAAGATTCTGGTTTTAAAATTACGGTTTTATTTTACCTCCTAGGTATTACGTAGATTTTTGATAACGAAATTCCAACCTTGGTTTTAATGGAAGTGTACTATCAATCTTAAAAAATATCTGCTTTAAATAGAAAACTGATAATCTACTTGGTCCTAGAGCAAAAGGGATGGATAGAATTAATGTGACAGGCCTCTCGAGAGAAAAGGCGTCTTGCCAAAAATTACACGTTACTATTGTGAAGGTTTGTGAGGGTGGATGTACGTATGTGTGATATTCTAACACTCAAAAAATGTTAAGCGATACAGATAAAAAATTATATAAATATAGCTGACCATAAAACGTAAGCTACATAAAATTTTTTTGACGCAGTGGTTCAGCAATGGGTTATTGCGCCGGAGGGTGTGGGTTCGATCCCCACGAGCAGAAAATTATGATGTGATGAACATTGTAACTTTATACTGACTGGGTGTTAATTTGTCTATAGAATGTATGTTTTTACAAAAAAAAGTATGTTGAAGTATGTCTATCAGTTATCTAGTTTCCATAGTACAAGCTTTGCTTAGTTTGGGACTAGATGGCGTTGTGTTAAATGACCAGGTATATATTTTTTATACTGACTTTTTTTTTTAAATCTGCAAGTGAAGCGGGCAAAAGTAACTTGTACATAAAAAATGTTCAGCCTCACGTATACAATAACTGCACATTTCAGAAAGCCTAGAAGTCGTAATGCGCCCAATACCACCCGTGAAATCGGCAAAAACGTGTCTTCGTGCTCAATAACGGTATTCGGCCAATTAAACGTGGAAACGGGTTCCCGTAATTTTGATTTTGCTGTTAATTGGCTGCGAAGTGAGTTTACTGTAACGTGCATTCCGTGCAGGGTTTTGGGATGTGAATCCCTTTGGAAGTGTTGTTTCTTGCCGGTTCTTCTTGGTCTTCCGAATCAATGGTAAATAATAACAAAAAAAATGTAGTACATGTAAATGATGTTCTAAAAAAGGCCCTCCAATACCAGCCTCCTTGGCTGGTATTTATTTGGAAAATAAATATTTAGACTTTGACTTCTGTTACCTGTAGAAGGCAACTATGGGCAATTCCATGGAAATGTATCCCAGTGACTAAAAAAAAATATGTTTATTGTTGATATTAAAAATACTTTATTTTGATGGCAAAGCTATCGTATTTTATGTTTTGACAAAGTTCAACACATTTTTGTTTCTAGTTTTTACATTATTCGATGATTTTACAAAGAGTGTCGAGAGTGTCAGTAGAACGTGTATTTTGTTGTTGACTTTTAATTTATTTTTACGGTAAGTATTTCGAATTATTGTAGTAATTTGCTATGTTTTTACTAGTTAAAGTGATTATCTGTCGATATTTAGTTCTTCATTTGCGAAAACACAATATTTTATAAAGATATGAAGTTAACAACATTGCTATGTCAACGTGTAGTGTCAGTCACGAAATAATTCGATTTTTCTTTTTAACTTTAGTAAAACTTTTTCTTCGTGCCTAAAAAAATAATCTTCCTTCTTGACAGATTCACAAATGTTATGGTGACTGTAATATTTTTCTATTGTCAATAATAACTCTAAAAATAATATAAACGTTTGTGTAGTGTCAGTCACGATTTAGAGTCAGTCCCACAATACGTGGAGTCAGTGGCCGTTTTTATAATAGTTAATGTATAATTTTGTTTGTAAACTGTGTATAAGGAAAATTAAAGCAGAAAGAGAACTCAAAAACCTATGGGTTATTTGAAAACTGAAATAGAGAAACCAAAAACTGAAAGCAACTGCAATGCTTAATAAATCGGATATAAATGGAGTATGTTCTCAACAATTTGCGTAAAAAGAAAAAAAAAGAGATGAGCATGTATAAAAATAAGTTTAAGGAAAAAAAAATCTAAGAATCCATCAATACATCTGTGATGGATCAGTCGCCTACAAAAGCATTTGTGGCAAGAAATTCATATGGAAAAGCTGTCGCAAAAAACAAACCAAAATCCACTGTGACGTCCTTTAAACTGTAAAACAGTAGTGCACACATTGGCTAGACACATAATTTCCGAGATAGAACCTCCAAAATGCAAAAAAAAAATCAGTGCGGATACACTTAAAAATTTCAAGGATTTTTATGTTGGAAATGATATAAGTCACTATAATCTTGAAATAAAAACAGATTAATGGACTACTAATGTCCTCCTCCTCCTCCTCCGCCTCGAAGATGGAAGGAAATTTAAAAAGTAGAACCGTCTTTGAGTGATTAAAATTATTGAATAATTTCTATTTCATCTTCTCTGTTAGTTTCTCCGTGGCCGCTATGTTGGTATTTAATTAACTCGTCAGGTTTTACAATCAAGGTGATAAAACCAAGGGTGAGTTCAATTTCCGCAGGAGACGTAAAAAAAATTGGTCTAGCAGGGCATAGAAGGCAGATCAGCTACTTGCGTTTCAATTAAAATTGATTAGGGAAACGGATTTAACATCCACCCTATACACCACTAGTGAACACTGTTCTTCACCCAATAATATTAGTTTCTAAGATTTTATTAAAATATGCAACCAAATTGCAATACAAAGTGACGGTAGTGTCAGTCACGTTTTGGTATGTAGTGTCAGTCACGAATTATTCTTCAAATAAATAATTTTCTACCAAAGCAAGTGTGTTTGTTTTACCATTTTCTAATAGCTTCATTCATGTATTTCATCTTAAGACAAAATTTAAAACAATAACGCTTGTAGGGAGGAAGAATTTCCAATTTGAAAAACAGTCTCGAAAACTACTTCCTTTTGGATGTAGTGTCAGTCACGTTTATGTTTCCTTTAATATTTTTTATTTCATAACTTTGTATGTGCTCTTTTTTGTACAAAAAGAACAGTTTATGCTTCTGGTATAGATTCATGGTAAAAATGAAACAACAACCTTAATAGAATTCTTAATATAAGACAAATTAGAACGAAAATTGCGTCAAATGTAGTGTCAGTCACGTATGGAATTGCCCCTATACTATAGTAACCGAATAGTGTATAATATAATAAATCCAAAATGGGAAATGTTTTTATTTATTTATTTTATTTATTTATTTATTCAGATAACGAATATCTAATACATGGTAAAATTGAATAAATAATTAATATTGGATTTCTAATTTATGAAGGTAGGCATGAAAATAGTTTAAGTGTTCAGCAACAAGACTGAGTCGAGCATTATCACGATTTTATACAATTGCAGGCTCTGGTCAAAAATGGACTTTTCGATCATTATTTTAATTTGAATGTGGTTGTTTTGGAAAGTTAAATACTTGATCCTCAATAAGTTTTTGACGCTGAATAGGATTTGGGTCCGGGTGCAATTGTACGTTAGAAAAAAACAGGGATACGAGTGCTATATGATTATATGTACCGCACATAAACCGCAATACAAAGTTCACAATAGCCTTTCTAATTTTATTTATGAATTCCCCTTATACATAGGGAAACAATTATATTCTTAGAAAACCACTACTATTGAATATTTATGTACAAATACTAGCTGAGCTCCGCGGTTATATAGCGAATATATCCCGTTCCCGTAAGATTTTAGGGATAAAAACTATCCTATGTCATTCCCGGGGTTTCAAAGAACCTCTGTACAAAATTTCATCCAAATCAGTCATGTAGTTTCAGAGCCTATTCAATACAAACAAATCGTTCCTCTTTATAAAAAAACGTCGTGTTAAATAATAATGTATAATAAACCGCGTTTAAAATCCTTTAAAAAGTATTTTATTTAAAATGGAAAGTACTCGCGTTAAAACAAACACAAGATTATACTAGGTATTTATTGGCAATATTGTTTATTTTTATCAATTGTACCTAATATAAGGGGAGGCACTGTTCCCTGAGACTCAGGTTACCACCTAGTTCAGGGGACAGGGCACTATTGTGTAAGATAACCTGTTTTTTTTTTAAATAAACTTTATTTTATTTAAGTTATCAATGATGTAACGAAATAGTTGATAATTGAGACACTTCGACTATTCGCTTCAACTCATAAACACGGTTTTTCTCAAATGACAACCTGTATCGATCGGCGCGTTGCCGGCCGTGCGGTGTTGCCGCACCGGCCGTGGTTTATAATAATATTGGAGTTTTGAGCCGATATCTTATTTTTAGGGGTAGTGTATTAAAAGTTTTTTTTTATTATTGAGTAAAAAGAAATATGTACAGTTAAATTTGTTTACTGTTAAAAAATAGATATTTTATTTTGAGGGGTTGGTATGATATTAAGTTTTTAGTGGAATTATTGAGTAAGATGATGACATAGCTAAAATATGTACAGTAAAATGTGTTTACTGTTAAAGAAATAGATATTTCATTTTTAGGGGTTGATATTAAGTTTTTAGTGGAATTATTGAGTATTATGATGACGTAGCTGAAATATGTGTAGTAAAATGTGTTTACTGTTAAAGTAATAAAATGTACAATTTGAATCACGTTTTGCATTTTTAAGTGCCTATAATTCTATAGTAAATTTAAATTCAGTGCTAGCAGTGCTTATTTATTTGCCTATTTATGGGTAAAAGTAACTAGGTAACCTTGGCATATTTGTTTGTTTTCCTATACATAATCTGCTTGCACAAACTTCATATTTGTACCAAATTTTATCCAAATCTATTCAGGCATTTAAGCATACTTCAATGACAAACTTCAGAACATGTAATCAGACGATATAAGATCGTTTCTCGTGGTGAAGGGAGCTCGTTGGATCCTTGAACGTCCATCCATCAGCTGTGATTGATGGACATCCACAGTACACTAATCAGTCCACTCGATAACGGAATCAGACGAAACAACTGGCAGTTGCGTCATACATAAATATTTTAATGTCTTTATAAACGTACTATTTCTAATCACGACTTTAGTTTAATACTTTAAAAGCTGTTGTGAACCTTCAAATTCATCCAATTATGAGCAGTTGACCGGGACTCCGCTTGCTTTAGATCAATAAACGGTATCTTATCACCTAATCCAGCTAATGGTCTATCTAGTATCTATATATGAAATTTCATCAAAATCCGTTCAGTATTTGCGGCATGACTGACACACAAACATCCATACTTTAACATTTATAATATTAGTAGGATTTTTATGCCAAATTGCATCGAATTCTAACAGTTTTATACAACGTAGAATAATAGTACAGTACAATGGTACCCACATAAGATCGTTTCCCGTGGTGAAGGGAGCTTGTTTGATCCCTGAACGTTCATCCATCAGCTGTGATTGATGGACATCCACTGTACACTAATCAGTCCACTCGATAACGGAATCAGACGAAACAACTGGCAGTTGCGTCATACATTAATATTTTAATGTCTTTATAAACATACTATTTCTAAGCTTGTGTGAATCGTTAAATTCATCCAATGATGGACTATCACCTAATCCAGCTAATGGTCTATCTATATACGAAATTTCATCAAAATCAGTTCATCTTTAAAAACGTACTATTTCTAAGCTTGTGTGAACCGTTGAATTTATCCAATGATGGACTATCACCTAATCCAGCTAATGGTCTATCTCTATATGAAATTTCATCAAAATTCATTCAGTAGTTGAGGCATGATTGACACACAAACATCCAAACTTTAACTTAAATTGCATCGAATTCAAACAGTTTTATACAACGTAGAATAATAGTTCAGTACAATGGTACCCACATAAGATCGTTTCCCGTGGTGAAGGGAGCTCGTTAGATCTTTGAACGTTCATCCATCAGCTGTGATTGATGGACATCCACAGTACACTAATCATTGCCCCGATAACCGACGAATCAGATGCGTGTATGCGTCATATTTCCATGAGTTCATAAGTCTTAATATAAGTCAGCACTGCATAGTAGGCTAATCACCTTGTCTCTAAGTAAAAAATTTATCATAGAAACGGATTTAAAATCTGTCCCATACCCCAATAGGAGACTCGGGGCTTCACATTACGCAATATAAGTCTCTATGTGTCTCTATAAACTTGTATCTCGTTTTGTGGCGGTGTGTTTTATAATTATAATCCTTATATATTTAAAATAGATTTTTCGTGTGTTGTTTTACAGAGGATATACACGTTCAATTCTGGGTGTAAAGACCAATAACCTATCACCTGATCCATCTTGTGGTGTTCATGATATTCAATAAATGATAGCATACAGACCGGTGGGGCGCTACAGTGTCACTTCTGACACTTCACACCTGTCATGTGTGGTGTGCGGATGTACATGTTGAACTGTGGTTCTACTATGATATTTGAGTTTTTTATTCAATGCCTATAAATACGGGTCATAACAGCTAATATAATCTATCCGAAAATTTTAAACATACAAACAAAAATACTTTATTGTGCACCTTAAAAAAAATTACAAAACTTCATTATAATCACTATATTAGGCGGCGTGATTGAAACACAACATGCGGATATCGAAACTTTTGCATTGCTTAATAATAAGGATTTTGGCATAATGAAAGTATTGAGGAACTTATTTCGACAATAATAAATAGTAATATTCAAAATCGTCGAACAAACTCCACTTATTTCCAAGATATCCATCAGAAAGGTTCAAAAAGCTCGGAATTCAGGGTTCAATTTCTTGGTATCGCGCCCTTTTTACTGCTAGCAGTTTTCTTTTATGGTGATGGCGCACTCCAATTTCCCATTTAAGCTCGGAACGGACTTTTCTTTTAAGATCTCTTTGTATAATTAAAAGATTTTATTTTTTTCCTTGTTGACCAAACGTTGGATTTGTATTGAAACCAGGGGAGTATGTCAAATTCTAAACCCCAATTTGGAAAATACTTATATAAATCCTTTGCCTATAATACTTCGCTCAATAAATATACAGTCAGACCTCGATTTACGTCGTTTCGATTTTCGTTAAAGAATATTATGACACTATTTCGGCATGACTGTATGAGCCATAAAATTTTTTGAAGAAAATGAACCTAATTTTAATAATAATAACATAATTCGACTTATGTCGTTGCGATATTTACGTCGTGTATTTCGAAAACCTAACATGCTGTAAGTATGAGGACTGCCTGTACACAACATCATTTGGATTTGTTTGTATTGAATAGGCTCCGAAACTATAGGACCGATTTGGATGAATTTTTTGTATAGAGATTCTTTGAAACACCAGGAATAGCATAGGATAGTTTTTAATCCGAAAATCCTACGAGTGAAACCGCGTAGCTTAGCTAGTATTATATAAAAACAATATGATCAAGTTTATTTTGGTGACGATTAGTTTTGCTGTATCACTATAGTATATAGTTGTTCGGAATCGACAAGATCGTTATTTTAATGGTTTCAAATCGTACAACATGATCAGTTCTGTTGACCAATTTTTAATTTAAGTAATGATTCATTGTGCCACTAAGAAATTCTTAAATAGTTTTTACTTTACAGCAGAGATTCCCAAACTGTGTGTCGCAGGAAATATAGCTAGGTGTATCGCGATTCATTGCTCCCCCTCCCCCATAATTGCGTTCCGATTATCAGTCCCCTTACCTCTATTTGAAATTAGACCTCAAGCCCCGCTGACTCTAGGACGTCTTAACATTTAACTAAACTCGTAAAAGTTTGGGAATCCCTGCTCTACAGTATACATTTCGCTATAAAAACTTTGTCAGTCTTTTACGTAAGATAAGTAGGAAATTACGGAGTTTTAAACCTCATCATAAATAACCGTAGGAAAAGTTGCAGTCTGATTGACGCCTCGCCTTTAACACTTAGCATTAACTCGATATTTTTACGAGGAAAGTTCCTTTACTATAAGAACCATAAAATGGGAGAATGCGCGTTTTAAAGTTAAAGCTGACACCACCTACTTGTGTAGGTAAAGTAGAAACAATATGCGATATACGACGTGTCTCAATGCGTTCTTTAAAGAAAGCTTTTAACGGTCATTTTCAATCATGTATCGATGATTATGGATAGATTGTTATGTCAGATTATATGACAATAGATAGAAAAAGTCATAGCAAATGTATCCGTCGTTAGGATATTGAAATCAAGGTAAGTGGAAATAGATTTGTCTGACTTTAGAAAACAAAACAAGGGATGGATAGAATGTTGAAAAGGGCCGTAATTTAATAACAATCAAACTTCAATTAAACGATTAAGTGATCGCCACTTAAGTATTGTCTGTGAGTAGGTTTATGGGTTCTGTGCCTTCCAGTACACTGAGAAATCATAGTATTGTCTGTGAATACGGATATGGTTTTACCCACTCTTGAGTATTCAGCATATATTATCCAATTCTAATTCAACTTCGTGGAAACTTTAGAAATCAAATCAGTAGTTTCGAAGATTACGTCCCACATTCAAACTTACAAATGGACAAACTTTACTAATGCTTGTATTTCAGATTCAGATACTTTTTATGTGAGAACCGGTCATTCCAGCAATTTTCCGTAAGGTTAAATTACCAAATACGTATTTTTTCCAAATAGGCAAAAAACTAAAAAAAAACATAAAATCATTAGAATTTCACCATACATCGTGGAAATACGTATAAATGAACTAAGTAACAAGCGATTGACTTAACGAAATTAACTATAACTTAAGACAATTTCACATACTTGTAAGTTTCTATATCTATAGTTAGTTGCATAAATGTGGGTATATTTGAAATAAACTACATTACAACACAGTAAAGACCTTTTGACGATATTCCTTATCGCCCATACCAATAAATACAGGCTGATGTTTTTGTGTGTATTAGTATTTATATTATTTTTTTAACTATAGAAGCTTTCGTTTTATGAGTATTTCATAATTGTTATCTGTTTATAGTATTAAAATTCCAAATCGATCTCCACGAGCAGAAAATTATGATGTGATGAACATTGTAAATTCTCTCAGTCTATCAGTTATCTAGAATCCATAGTACAAGCTTTGCTTGGGACTAGATGGTGTTGTGTTAAATATCCAGAAATATTTAAAAAAATTCAAATACTATAATATGAGTAAGATACAAATTTACTACTTTTATAACCTACTAACATTAACTATTTAAATATAATATATACGTAAAATTAACTTGAAAAACTTGTATGAAAATGATGTCATTTTTGTGGGAAGTAAAGCTTATTATAACACTGAATAGTCGTATACATAATCAGAATTAATAACGGACCAGTATTGAAATCTACACGATCACGTTCACTTGGGCTATGTGATATTACCCAGTTAAAGTGCAGTTGCGAAGGCCATCCTGACGCCAGTAGGTTGTAGGCAATAATTGAACTACGCCGGGCTGTGTTGGACCCTAATGAAGTATTATCAGTTGAATCCAAGCGATTGTAACCAATATTCAACTTTTTACACGATGATATGTGATCAATAAATGTAATACTAGAAGTGTTGCAGGTGGTTTGTTGAGTTAGGAAGAAGGATAGGGGAATATGTAACTGTATCTAGTGTTAAAAACATGTCCTAATTGACTAACTTAACTTTTTAAATAAACTTAGGGTTGAAAAATAAAGGACATCACTCGTGTAAAACATTATACACGTTTACCCGTGTCACGACGGTTTAGAAAACATGTGTACCCCATTTCTATCCGTGGGTGTCGCATGAGGCAACAGCGACGTTTCTGCTGCATAACGTCTTCAGCAATAAAAGAGTGGCAGTCGAGCATTGCACGATTGTGCCAAGCTCGCAGTGGTGAAATTACCATCCTTTAGAGTTTAGAATTTAGCAGTATTGCACTGTGTTTCGGCCCTTACCCATGCCGTTATACTCCTCTCCCAATTTCCCATCATTAATCCTCTCCTTATCCCGTCCCCTTCCTTCAAGCCGGTAAGACATCTGCAACACGGTCAGTCAATTAACATCAGGTGAACCACATGCTCCGCTTGCCTGCTGTGTCGTAAAAAAATTATTGCATTCAAGCACAGTCGTCAGTCAGAGCAACATGCTATACATCTTTAAAGTAATTTAAACAACGTACAAACAACAAGCATTTATCTGTGAATAAATTCGAGCAGTTTAATAAACGTTGAATTCTGTTTACATCGCCTATATGAAGTAGGTTCTGATCTACATTCCTAGCGCCGCATCGACCGCGCCACGTGGCGTCAAGGTTACAGCTTTTGGTTATATTTAGTCCATTCATTTTCCTTTTATTGTGTATTTTCAACGGATTAATGGTATTATATTCAAATTAAATAAAGTGTTGGTGGAATGTATAAGTACAGATGCATTCGTGTTCGATGATGGAATCTTCAATTCATGTTTGCGTGATTGAGTAACATATACATACTTTTAGCGTGTACTTTTATTCACGTTTTATAGAAGTACGTGTAAACGACTTTTCTAATCACTACATAGTATAAAACAAAGTCGCTTTTTCTGTCATATGTCATGTTGTATGTCCCTATGAACGCTCAAATCTTTAAAACTACGCAACGGATTTTGATGCGGTTTTTTTTAATAGATAGAGTAACTCATGAGGAAGGTTTTTATCAGCATTGCATCCGTGCGAAGCCGGGGCGGGTCGCTAGTAATTTATATTTTGAATTGTTATTATGTAGCTATTGTTTTCGCACGTCTTTATTTTATAACGAGAAACAAATTAAACCATTTAAAAATTTTCGTTTTTTGTCAGTGAAGCTTTAGATGATATAGGGAATGGTAATTAATAAATCTGAACATGTCTATTCTCTATGTATGTATATACGTAGTAAAACACGGGACTAAAGTCGTCTAACCCGAGCAGAGAGCGTTGCTGGTACATGTACCAAGTTATGGGTACACATGTACGCTATCATTAACCGCTACACAACCAGTTTGGCACAGGGCTGCCACCCTTACGAAAATAAATATAAATGCTTAATGCTAGGAATATACCAAAGTCGAACAAGCTTAACTGTCTGGAACTATTTGAATTATCTAATTGATTTAAGACATTTTTAGACCGAGAAAACTGCGTGAGATTTTAATATAATTTCGTATAAAACGGCGTAGAATAACTGAGACAAAATTCTATGTAAAAAAGCTTTACTTAATTTTAATGTTGTACAAAACACTTTTAATGTAATAAGGTGACAACCCTAGTTTTATACTGGTTACAGTCAGGGTTACCGCTCCGGCTTTCTAGACGCCCTGGGAATGGCGTGGGACGTGGCTTTCGCAACGTTTTGTAATATTTTCTAACAGGTAATATTTTCTACAGGAGTTGTTTAAAACTTTGTGTTTTGAAGCTTCGATTTGCTTACTTCGATCAAAACTACCAACAATTGTCATCTAGGTGTAACTATGTTTTCGTAGTAAAATTTTACTTCTAAAATAAATGGGAATATTTGGATGTTTGTGTAACAATAACTCTGTAACCAATGAATAGATGATGCAAGATTATGTGATATGATATTTATTGATCTAAGCCCGTAATTAAATGCAAGCGAAGCCGTGGATACAAGCTAGTTTTAGTATAAGTGCATAAATTTTAAATTGTTTCATTTTTTGTCCATATAAAATATTGGAAAATGTTAAAATGATTTTTTATTACCTACTGTGGGAGGGGAATCATAATTTAATTTGAATTGTAAAGTTCCACCAAATTCTAGAATCTTTAAATTGTAAAATTGTTCCATTAAATCTCAGTAGGTTTTTGAATTCCGTGAAACGATTTAAATAATTTTTAGTATCTAATTTGAATAAGATAAAATTTAAATTATATTATTAAAATTAGATAAGGTTAGTACAAAAATGCGTATAGAATATAGATAACAATGGTATCAGTTCAATAAACTATTACTATTATTATTTTATTAGTATTTTATCATAATGGTATTTAAAATATTTCAAGAATTTTCCTTAAAAGCGTAGTTATGTCGCCAAGGGATTTTTGCAGCGACCTAGAAATAATATTATTTTCTCGCAGAAATAAAATTACATTTTACATTGAAATGTTATATTTTTGTTCTTGGAGTGCTTCGTAACACGTATTCAAGTCATAGCGAATTTATTTGATGGTGATTTTGTATGAATGGGAATTACCTGAAAATATCTTAAATTAAAAAAAAATAACTATTTTCACTTCTTTGTAGTCAGCAGTGCAGACAATGGATTTTCATGAAAAACGTCAAACTGTTAATAATCCTGCATTATTATTATTATTATATTGACTTTTTATCTGCTTTGAGCTCTCGCAGATAAATTTTATTTTTACGTTCGGGTGTTTGATTTTTTTATAATAATTCATTTGTAACTTCATTGTTGTCTGTTATTATACTATTATGACATAAATAAATATTATAGAAAATACATGTATTAATTAAAAATTACAGACGAATACACGAAAAAGAAATTTCGCATGTCAGATAAAATTGCGAATATATGTATCACGTCCGAACTCGAAAAGTAAAAACGAAAAGTCAATAGGAGCGAATTTGTAGGTAAAATGTATCTCGGAAGGGTCGGCCAGCTGTATCGATCGCGAGGTTGCCGCACCGCCGCCGGCGTGCTGCGTTGCCGCTCCGCGTATTATGACTTGTTGCTGTCTGCGATGATGTAGGTTGCGTTCGGTCGGAAAATGCAAATATCACCAACAAAAATACAGTCAAACTCGTGTATGTAATTTCCTGTTTACCATTCATACCTACCGATAGACGCGAGTCATTACTTGTAAATATTTACTCGCCGAAATATAGTATTTTACAAAAAAGCTAAAGAAAATATAGTGCACTTCAAATAAATACAGTATTTTATGGAAAAAAGTGGACATCTTTCCATAATTATTATTAGCAGGAACCGAAGACGCAGAAAACACGAGACTTGCAAGAGTCTCGTGCTAGCAGGAGGGGGTATAGGTATAGTTGGTAAACGCTATATGAATATGAGTGCGCTTTAAATGCAAATTGTGTACGTATCTATTTTTGTTGTCATACTGTCATACGTTCCAAAATCAGACCATTTGCAGGTAATATTTAACTCGTAACAGCTCAGCTGTATCGATCGCGGCGTTGCCGCGTTGCTACGCTGCGGTGCCGTACCGCGTATTATGACTTGTTGCTGTATGCGTGATGATGTTGCGTTGATCATTGTTATTTGATTTGGGTAAGGTATATACCATAGACTAGATAATAAAGGCGGATGGAGTGCACTGTACACTCGAGTGACGCCAAAAGCAAATACAAAACGATTGTTTAGTTTGACGTAACATCAAACATGTCATTTTTTTCAAAATATGCCGTCTTGTGTTTATTATAACAATGTAAAAGTTGTTCCCAAAAAAATTTGCTATTAACAATAATATTCTTAACAAGAATCTGAAACCCTTAATAATATAATAGAAATATGGTAGTGTTGTTATAAATAAAACAAATCTTTCTAACAAATATCTTTTTATCATAAAAAATCGTACAATTATTTACTATTTACAGTTACGAATACTAAAATATTTTACGAGTACCAAATAACGTATTCTAAGGAAAATTACCCTGTAAATGAAATAGGATAATGACATTTACTTCTACACGACATGACAGTTACAAGATCCTTTTTCTATTGAAATTTTTCTTGACTTAAATCATCCATGAAATATTAACTACGTATTTACGTTAATAGTTGCTACTTAAGTTTGATTTGAGCGTATAGTTTTTATCAACTGCAAAATCTGCGTTCGAAACTCTAATTTCTGATCTGTGTTGAATTCATGTACCACTGGTAATAGGGAGTCAAAGAATAGTTTGTCTTCGTCTTGAAAGGTTGTTGGGAGTCTGATCTCGTCTAGAGGCACCTCGAGGAACTCTGGACTGTTTCGTTTACGTTTTGAGTTATCTGTGACTAATGGGGTGTCTTCGTCGTTCGATGATTCTGCTTTTATCTGTATGATTGTTCCTTTGTCGATGTATAGCTTGCTTTCTGAACCTGTATGCATAAATTGTTAAAATTTATAAATGCGATAATCATTGACGAGTTTACTTTGGTTTCTATTTAAGTATAGTATATTATTATGTCCTACCAGGTTGCCTGGGAGAAATTGCTGCTAGCAATAAGGCCGCGTTTCAGTACAAATATAAAAAATGTATTTCCTTTTTCTGATCGGTTTATATGAGTGTTTGTACGAAAAAGTATTATAATATAGTTATTTCGAATGTAGAATAAGTGATGAAAATGGAAGGTACAGGTTCCTGAAAAACAGTTCCTACTATCTCAGGAGCCTGGGCAACATAATCTATCTATGTAAAATATTATTCGAAATAAATGATTTATTATTATTATTATTATATAATCTATATTTACCTGTATCATCACTAAGTACGTCATCAAGCGACTGTGAATCGTCCACGTCCATTTCCTTGGTTTTCTTAGGGCGTCTGTACCTCGTTAGCTTCTTGTCCTCGGCCCTGGTGGGTCGGTGGCGGTACACCGGGTCCAGGAAGGTCATCACCCTGCTGTGCGCGTACGTCTTGAGGCCGTCCTTGCGTCGCGTTGAACGCACGTAGTTGTCGCGGAGGTTACGCCATTTGCTTTGCAGTTTGCGGTCTGAAAGGAAATTTCTTGTTATATAGAAGGTACAAATAGTTCACTTTTTCATAAGATACATATTACATATTGAACTATAAAACCGACGGGTAACAGATGCTTTACACGTTAGAATTGTAGATAAAAAACCTATATAATATGTCAAATATAAACTTTTCATTAATTTATTAAATCTATGGCAATAAAACACAAAATAAAGTTTATTGTAATAATCACATAAACTTACAAATGTCTGACTTCTGCGTTTCCGACATATCATCGAAATCGGTAACGAACGCACGTGCGACGTCCATCCACGCTTCATCCTTGAGCCTCTTCACTTTGTTTTCTTCACTAGACAAGTCCCATATAGCTCGACGTTTCGATATCTCAGTGATAAACGAATCGACCTCCATTGAATACGTCGACATTCTATACGATCAAAGTGCACTTATAAAGAAGTATTTTAACGTTTGACGCGGTGCGTATTACAAGCGTCGACCGCATGCAAAGCGGTGGGAGTGAATGAACGCAGCGAGCGGTGCGGCGGCGGGCTGGCAACGTCGCACAGCTGCGTTTTGTAATGCGTTCCGTTTTGTGGTAGAAGTAACTTTTGTTGAATAGATTTTATTGTTATTTAAGTGTATGGCAACGTCGCCTACTGCGTTTTGTAATGCGTTCCGTTTTGTGGTAGGAGTTAGTTTCGTTGAATAGTTTGTTATGTAAGTGTATGGCAACGTCGCAGTTGCGTTTTGTAATGCGTTTCGTTTACGAGAAAGTTTTTGTGAACTAAATCAAATATTATTTGAGTGTAATGGTTGCCATTTGAAAAATCTGCATTAAATATGTATTATAAAAAAGTTACGAGAAATTTATTTAAATGGAAGTAATGAATTAAAAATTTTAAATTGAGGAAAATATTTGATATTGGTCTTATCGAACGTATAGAAGCAAATACAATTCTGT
Source organism: Phoebis sennae (assembly GCA_001586405.1). Lineage (NCBI taxonomy): Eukaryota > Metazoa > Arthropoda > Insecta > Lepidoptera > Pieridae > Phoebis > Phoebis sennae. Next base: position 53,584 of record LQNK01001065.1, read on the forward strand.
CTTTTTTATTTATTGTTATACTAAATTTAACTTTAACTAGCCGGAATCGAACCCGCAACTTTTAGTGCCACAACGTCAATATACGATTTAACTTTTAAACACGATTTAAAATGAAAATCATCTCTATTCAAATAAAGATAACCTCGCGTCTCTGGAAACACTTACAAAGTATTTTCTAAAGTAATAATAATAAATGCACGTAATCGCGTCCAGGTAGAAGTTTAAAATAATAGAGAAAGTTTATAAAAGGGGAAGTTTATAGCGAATAGAATAGCAGCGTTCAAGTTTTCAACTATTTTGATGGATCACTATAACACTAGATATAAATATAAAAATAACAGTATATTTATTACTGGATCTTCCACGCGGCTTCGTTGTTTAGCATAATGTTACGAACTATAACGTTCATAGGTTATAGATTATTCTTAGATTAATCTAACAAAAATTATTTCTCGGACCAGAAGTTCCAGAGATAAGCGCGTTCAAACAAACACATTCTGCTGCTTTATAACATCAGCATAGATCAGTTTTAAATGAGCTAAATGTTTGTTTTGAAATACGTTTTCTAGTTTAACCACAAATGCATCATGAGATAACTTCAGAGTAAAATAAATTAATATTACTGACCAAAAATATAATCTATTCACCTTTTGATAACGAAGGACACAAAATAAACCAATATTTTTTTACAAGATTACTTTGTAAAAGTGATGAGTACTCGAGGATTTTTTTTATCCATGTAGCTTCTCTGAAAGATCATCGGATGAAGTAATGAATACGTGATATCGTAATCGAAGTTATTTGATATTTTGTGTTATCATTTATTAAATATTGTCTTTGTTTCAGGTATAAAAGTTTTGATGTCAGGTAAAATGAGCTGATTCATGGTTACATTCATTTAATCGCGTTTACATTGTAGGTATAAAACCTTTTGCTTAGTATAAAATTTAAAATTTATGTCAGTAGGTATAGGTAGGTAGGTAGTATGATGTCGAATATTTTATGCATAAACTTGTTGCTATTAAAAAAAATAGATGAGTTTTTGAGAAATCACAATATATTATTTTCTTCAGTAAATAAATAAACTACAGGATGTATTAAAAACAGTTAACTTTGTGTGAATATACGTATTTTATCTTCCGCAAATAATCAAAATTAAATAAAATGCATGTTTCATATAAAAACTTTAATATTAACAACCTTAAGCACTAAATAACAACAGTAGTAACTAGTCGAAGCTATCCCGGCTTCGCTTCACTTGCAACCGCCTGTCGGTGCCGGCCATCTTGCTCAGGTGCGTCGTAACCGCCTCCTGCATCACGTTCGCTATCTGAGCTCGCACCCACATCTTAATATCTACGGGGAACTGTCTCATCTCGGGGACAAAGGACAGCAAGAACAATCTATCGCTGTCTCCCTCATCGGTTATGTCTAGAGGAAATATAGGCATTTCGACTTCTTCTGTGGGTGCTGTGTAGTCTGAGCTAGGCTTCTTGACCCGTCGTCGTTTGCGTTTGGGTGAAGGTAGGACGGGCGTGTCTATTGGTTCCATTTTGGGGACCTCATCGTCTGCGTCGTCCATGATGATTTCCTCGCGGGTCACGTCTTCAATCTCGCTGTAAGAAAGCAAGGATTGAATAAATAAATATTCTTGGATATTTAACACAACGCCATCTAGACTTAAATTAAGCAAAACTTGTACTATGGAAACTCGACAACTAATAGACATACTTAAAAATGCATATTTTTTTGTAAATACATACATAATATAGATAAAGTAATACCCAGACAGTAGAAAATTACAATGTTTACCACATCATAATTTTCTGCTCGTGGGGATCGAACCCACACCCTCTGGCACAATAAACCATTGCTGAACCACTGCGCCAATCGTGTCGTCCATATTCTATAAATCTTTCGAGGGGTTTTTAATAGATATAAATTAATTTGAGGTTTGAAAACAAACTCTTCCCAAGTTTTAATATCACTATTATTGCACATACAATACTTGGAATTTTCAATTCCACTTTAAATCATAAAGTGAAATTCCAACAGGAACTAACGATATATTATTAAATCACTTGATAAATATTATTGAATCGATTTATAAAATAAAGAAATTTATCAAT
>LQNK01001065.1:56223-87773 GCA_001586405.1 Phoebis sennae
ATTTAACACAACGCCATCTAGACTCAAACTAAGCAAAGCTACTACCTAAACATACTTTTTTTTGTAAATACATACATACTATAAATAAAATAACACCCAGACAGTAGAAAAATACAATGTTCACCACATCATAATTTTCTGCTCGTGGGGATCGAACCCACACCCTTCCGGCGCGATAGACCATTGCTGGACCACTACGCTAATCGTGTCGTCGATATATTATATTCTAGAAATATTTCGAGGGCTCTATATTAATTTGAAAACAAACTTTTCCCAGGTTTTAATATCACTGGTAACTTAGTTAACTTAGCTTATCAATGATATAAAACCTAATATAACCCTCAATTTATTAAGAACGTACGAAAACAATAGTTTATTAAAGATCGCTAATTAGATAATAACAAATTACCAACTTGTACATAGTAATTACAATCCAAGGCTATAATTTAACCGGAATTAAGTTACAAAGTTAATTCCACTTATAATACTTAAAGTTAGACACCTAAAGACAGGTAATGCAATTAGCTAGGAATAATGGCGCTCATTAGAGGTTACTATGCTTTCTCCGATGCTATATAAAGATTCATTTTACATAGAGTACGTAAAACTAGTTCCTATCTGAGTACCTAAGTTCTGATGAAGGTATAGTGAGATTACTACTATACTATAAATTGTGTGTGTGTTTATCTTTGTTACTCAGATTTAAAATGGATATATAACGATAGATTATTGCTTGACTAATATGCAAAAATTAATTTAACCCCGATTAGAAGTCGATGGCAAAATTAATTTGGATGATTTATTTTCAGCCACTTTAATATAATGTATATTTTAATGTTGTTGTGAATAATTTGTGTAGTAATTGGTGTACTTATTTATATGTAAATACAAATAGGGAAAACAAAGTTTTGACCTGAATTAGGTAGAAGTTTGTACCGGTAAATTGTAACTTCCAAATAAAGACGTGAAATAAAAGCATTTGAAATTGTATTGTGATTCGTCTGATGACTGCTAACTACAAATCTCTGTCCTTATTATAATAAAAATAGCCTATCCTACCCATATCGCCCATGGTTGCCAATCTCAACAGAGATCAACCAAGTACGCAGGATATTATAGTGCACATGTATATGCGCAAACACAGGTGCACTCTCTATTCCTTCACTCTCATAATCCGATGGAACGACAGACCGGAGAGAGATCAGGCAAAAGCTAAAAGTTAATACTTACTCAGTGTCATCACTGATATCCCCCTCGAATCCTCCGAGGAAGCTCATCCGTTTGAAGTACATGTACACCCTCCTGTGGATTCGAACCCCCGACCTTCGAGAACGTAATTCCCTATTGTATGCGTCCCGCAGTGATCTCCATTTCTTTTGTAACTGCAATACTGAAGAAAATAAAATAATTAAAAATATAAAAAATTCGTTTGAAAAAACAACACACTGTGTAAATATCAAGGAATTTTTGTACAGTATGTCTACCCGTCGGAGAGTAAAAACGAACGTTTGCTTCAACCAAGATTCGAATCTGCTACCATAAGAGCCATGTACCATAAGAGATAGCAATGTCCTTCATGGACATTGCTATCTCCTCGACTTATTCATAATCAATGTACTTATCAACATCATCATCATATAATATGAATTACAAAATAACATTGTACAGAGTTTAAGAAATAAGCTCAAGATAATACCTATACAGAATGTAGACGGAATAATTTACGCATGTAGTAAAGTCGTGATAAAAACGCACCTCGATCGTACGCCGTGGCCTTGTCAAACGACTCCCAGTTGGGGAACAACGCGGCGCCTATATCCTTCCATAACAGTAGCTTCTCATCCCGATCCAGCGTGTGGTGGCTCTGGTACAGGCCCGGCCGCTTCTTCACCTCCTCTATCAAACGCACGGGGTTGAACGCGTACTCCGACATTGCGACGAAAAGACGCGCGCTCGGCGCTGCAGTCGCACGCCGACTGACGCAGACGTCGCGCGCCGGTCGCTGATTGGTCGAACGACTGTCGCGTCGGACGGGAACAGCTGATTATTATTGAACCGTTTTCACTTATGCACTATTTTCTTGCATCTGAGTTGAATGACGGTGTCATTATGTGTTCGTTTTGTTTTTATGGAAAATTAAAGCGTTCCTATTTAATTTATTTTGAACCTTTTTAGATGATGATCTCTGTGTCATAACAGTTCGTAGACGTTAAAAACGTTCCTATTTAATTTATTTTATGCTTTTTTAGCTGATGACCTTCTCTCTATGTATCGTAAACAGTTTATGTAATACAAGTAGCAATTTATGAAAAACTACTAAAACTGTATTCTAAGGCATTTCACTAGAGTTGAACTGGTTTTAGACACAATATTGATAGTCATTCAGCAAGAGGTCAACTATTTTGATGTATTTAGGTAGCCTAGATTTCTAACTTAATTGTTTGAGTGTGTTTATTTCGTCCGGTTCATTCACAGTAGTTTAAAATTCATATTACTTATATTTAGTCCGTATTCATAATCTAAATCTATACTAATATTATAAAGTGGAAAGGTTTGTTTGTTTATATTGAATAGGCTTCAAAACTACTGGACCGATTTGGATAAAATTTTGTACAGAGAGAGATTCTTGAAACCCCAAAAATGACATGAAATAATTTTAATTTTTATTTATCCGAAAAACCTACGGTAACGGGATATATACGCGGGTGAAACCGCGGAGTGTAAAATTACAAAGATGGCGCATGAATTTATGATAATAAGATTTTTATTTTTCATTATTTTAATATCATTATTAAGCTCTTCTTAAGCCAGAACACCTTTTGGGGTTCATGGTAGTGATAATATAAAAAGTCATCACAAATATAAAGATAGTTAAAATTGTAGTCGTGAGTCGCAACCACCCGTCGCTTCTAGACTAATCACACCCACGCATAGAACGTCTCACTATTTTACTTTTGTATCATATAAATTATATATTGAAAAGAATAAAACTAAAAGGGAATCACTGATTAGGGAATTTAAATTAAATGTTATGGATGTTGGTCTGATTTGTTCCATTTTAGCGAGTCCCAAGTCAAAATAAGCAAAAAAAATTTGTAGTTTGATAAAAGATCCCTAGTCAGTGATTTCCTTTAAGGTGTTAATAATTAGTAAGTTAGTATTATATTACTTTATGATGGGCTTGACGTATCTAAGAGGATAAAAAGTAAAAACCCCGTTAAAAATATAGATTAAAAAAATATATATAAATTATATGTGATGTAAATGTTTTGCTAGCCACAAGTAGTATTGATGATGAAACGGTGCTAGTTTTGCCCTTACACCACCTGCTATTAATTTTATTTCATTTAAATTTTCCTATTTATGGCTGCCTGGAAGAGATGGCTCTGTAGCCATAAAGCCAATTGTGCATGTTTTTATTACTACTATATGTTATTTTTCCTGTTGTTCTTTTTTCTTTTGGTGTGTGCAATCAAGCATATTTTCATTCATTTCATTTCATTTCTAGTTTCTAGTTTCTAGTTTAGGAAAAGATCGTTATCGTATCGTTTTAATTATAAAATAATTTTATATCGTTTTGATACGATTTCAAGCCCGTATTCTTATAGTGCGGTGGTAAAACTATTTGTTTCTGGTGCAAGCTGGGTAATTTTGACTCCTACACAAAATTAAACTCGAAATTCCGTTATCCGTACCTTATCACCTTTCATAAAAATAATAAGTATAGTCGAACCGGTCCACTCGTGATTTGTGGTCGCATAAATCTTAATATTCCTAGACATGTAATTACGTTAATTATGGGTTCTAGCGTTATTTAATTTATTGCCCACTATTGTGTGCGTATTATTTAATCGTGATTGCAGTTAGGTTCAAAAGGTGAACATAAATTATTTATTCGGGGAAGGAGTGCCCGACTAGAATTTTCCTTTAGACTTTGAAATACTTTATTGCAGAATACAACATTGAAACTTGCGAGTTATCTTAAAAACAACGTAAAAAACGCCTTGCGAAACCACAGTTGGAAATGGCTAACCGATCGCTCGAATGTCATTTCTCAAGAACGAAACAATCATTATTTGTTCGGAAAGTTTAAAGTCTCAAGTCGAAAACATAAGTTTTGTATGTAATCATTCCGTGCGGTATGTAATCCCAAAATACATCGCGTGGGTACAAGATATTGATGTGGGTCGGTGTGGCAACGTCGCGTCGCACTTTTGCCACACCGACCGGCCGGTACCGCTATGCGACGTTGCCGCGCCGTAACCCACGCGGTGCGGCAACGCCGCGCCTTCACTCTGCTAAATTGCGCTGAGTTTGTTTATTATAGGCTAATTGCGGGCGATTTTTAGATATGAACGAGTCGAGGCGAGCCGTCCTTCCTGCGCGTAATCGGTGCAATCTGTACTACAGCTCAATTGCGTTTTTGTCCGTCTGGGGCACGTGTGTCGTGCCCTACTCAACAATCAAGGTTAAATCTATATTCGGAATTGTCTTCCATTTCATATTCGAATCGTCCTTTTGAAGTTCGACTGGTAAAGCGTATACAATGTTCTATACTTGAGATTACCTAGCTGTTTTATTTCTGAACTAGAAACTGCAGGAACTTTTTCCTAGCTGGATTAATGCTTGTAACAAAGTTGAGATATAAATCAGGGCGAATTATTGCGTCTTATCTCGAACTAGGTAACAATTTATGTGATAATGATAACTGATAGTAATTTATCGTTGGCCGACCCCTGTGATAAATACGTACACGAGGTAAACTAGTAATAATAATTAATAACTATGACATTGTCACTAGGGATTGCTCCCGGGAATTCCCGGTACTCGATTTCCCGGGAATTCCCGGTACTGAGAGCCTTGGTCCAGTACCGGTACTGGCTCCCAAAGTCCCGGGAATTTCGGTACTTTCGGTACTGTTAAAAATAACATTAATAAATCGTTTCAAGATAGTTTCGCATACAGTACTATACCCAATTAGTAAATATTGAGTTACTTTCTATTCTAAACACTTTATTATACAAAAATCTACATGGCAAAGTAGAATATTTAGTGAATGTCATCGCAAAACAACCTCCACAAGACATAAGTTTGCGCGTTTGCTAAAAAGACCCCTTTTGTCGAATCACTTCAGTTTTTGAGTACTTCCCTTAATATATCGCCGAAGATCGGGATCCTTGGTGTTGACATTTTGAGGGACATTCAATTCCGCGGTTATCTGGAAGTCAAGGCTAGTCCTCGAAAAAGCTTGGGGTGCTCAGTAGATCGAGACAGTACTTCAAGCCGGTCCACCGACTTCAGCTGTACAATGCTCAGGTGCGGCCGCATATTAAGTACTGTTTTCGCCTCTGGGAGGGATCCCCACAGTACTAACTCCTTCCATGTGACCGCATCCAACGTCGGGCTGCTCGAATAGTCAATAATCGTAAGCTTTCCTGTAGGCTCGATCCGTTATCGATACGAAGAAATGTCGCTTCCCTTTGTGTCCTGTATCGAATATATTATGCATGGATCATGGAGGAATTGTTCGAAGTACTACCAGCTGCACAGTTCCACCACCGCACGTCCCACCCTAATCTCGACTTCCATCCACACCATCTGGATGGTTGGCGATCTAACACCGTGCGCTTCATCCGCAACTTCTTTCCTCGAACGGTGAAGCTGTGGAACGACCTTCCATCTGTTTCGACATTGGGGCCTTCAAGAGACGAGCGTATTTGTCCATCAAAGGCCGGCAAAGCACCGGTGATACCCCTGGTGTTTCAGGTGCTCATGAGTGGCGGTGATTACTTAACATCAGGTGACCCACTTGCTCCTTTGCTTACTCTGCCATAAATAAAAAAAAAATAGTCTTCTGTGAGTGGTGCCTATGTGTGCTTGAGCGCACATTGTATGAATATTGCACTATGTACATTATCTCTTGTGTCGTTAATACCTGCCATCCATTGTTTTTCACAATAAACCTTTAAAAATGGAGGTAAGAAGAGTTATTGTTTGTCTCTAACTTACTCCTCATTCCTACTTACTAGTGTCAGGCCGAAACGGATATTTTCATTGGTTGAATATTCGGTTAAGAATGCCATTAAATAAGCAAAGCCATTTCGATCTAACCATTTGTTATAAGGATTTTTTTAACAAAAACATCTTAGAAGCAGCCCAAAGTCTTGAAGTTGACTGTGTTGTAATACCCCCGTTCCTCAGAGAGCACATAAAACCGTCACTACTACGCCTGATTCCTTTGTGGTCTTGTCGGTTTTGTTTTATCGCCTTTCTGTGGGTGCATACAGTTTGCTGTCCCATCGGATTACGAGGGTAATATAGAGAGCGCCGTATATGCGCACATGCTCGTGCAATATAACATCTCCTGCGTACCCGGCTAGTCTCTGTTAAGAATGGCCCCCATGGCCGATGTCGGTTGGACAGGCTATAAAACACTACTAGGCGTTTAATTGACGTGTCACAGCGTCTTGTAACATGCCTGAAGTAGGTGAGTTTGCGAGACTGTACAATGTATTTCTAACATCCTTTCTCTTGCACCATATTTCAAGACCATTTATTTATTTTTTTTCACTCTCTCGATGATCAGACAGACAGATCGTTTCCAACGAGCTAGGTTACAGAACTAAAATTGGCGATGCAGCTCAAATATCTGCCACAGTAAAATGGAAGTGGGCAGGCCCAATTTGTCACATGCCAGACAATTGCCAGTTTTCGCCATCTCCCACTCTCCAGCATAGGTCCAAAACTGCGGATGACGAGGACGATCTGCTAATCTTTGAGAGAAAAAGATTAGCAGAGAGTCCTCGTCTTTGGACTCTATCCAAAGAGATGGTGGGATGAAAACGATCACTTCCTTGTTAACAGGTACCATATTTACCCCAAAATCTTGATAAATGGAAAGGTTTTAGGGAGGACTTACCCAGCATTGAGACACACCCGGAAAAAATACGAGTACGGAACAAAGATTCTCTTGTTTGTTTTTTGATTATTTTCATGTTCAAAGACATGGGGCTTATTTAGCTTTTGAAAGACACATTATCAACATTTACATATTATCAACATTTTTTCATTAAGCTTCATGAAAATTTTTGTTGTATTGTCTTTCTTGTCGGCGTATACCGAACAGACAAGTTGTAATTATAAACCGCGATAACTATTATAAAATTATTGCCTCTAGTTAAGATATTCTGTGAAATTTGTACTTAGTACCGAAATTCCCGAAATTCCCGGGAATTCCCGGTACTGGCTTGGGTCTGGTACCGGTACTGGCGATGGCCGTTTCAGTACCGGTACTGCAATCCCTAATTGTCACTCGTTATTTTGGCCCTAACACTGCATGAGGCGTATAGAAAATATAATAAGTAGTGCATATTTAATTCCTTCAAACGTTAAAATATTTAGTTTGTAAAGAGACAATTCAATACCGTCTCCAATTTCTGAAAATAGGAAACAGATTTTAAACTTATTTTACTAACAAAAAAACACGTGGTATTCAATTCCTTTTAGGTTATTTTCCGCGTGGGAAAGCGCATGGATAATATGATTAGTGTAAAATACTTAAAAAATATACAATAAAAATACTTTGTTACCTACCAGTAATGAAAGATGTCTCACCTGCAGTACCTTATATTATTAAGTTAACTAATTTAAATAAGTAGTCATTTTTTTTATTTGATTAAGTTCGTATCTTGCAAAATAAAGTACGATAAATTGTTTATTACTCATCTCAAAATTTTCTGTAGATACAGTTATACTTATTTCTACCTTTTTGTTCACAATTTTTTGAGCAATTGGGGTTTTTACAACATTTATTTGAAATATAAAACACAATACAATATTTATTGTATTGTATTCGAGAATATCGAAGGTACAAAGCTAGTTTATTATTATTAACGATTTTCCTTGTCATCATCATTTATGAACATTATGGTATGTTCAATTCGGCGGCTTTTTTCATTTAATATTTAATGACCTTCATTAAAAAGAGCTCAGTAGTTTTTGGGCGCCGATAGAATGTACCATGTGCTTTCTAAAGAAGATTTTTTTTTAAATGTTATTTACTTTTATTCTCGACCTTTCTTTCTGATTTTTATCCATTCAATGTATTCCCATCTCATTCCTGTTCTACTCCTTTCCCAATTTTCTATCCTTGTCCTTATGCCTAGCAGGCTTGAAGGAAGGGGATTATAAATTATAATGGTTACAACATGAGATGAGAGGAATAGGATGGGAATACAGGCCTCCGGCCTCTGCTCACCATACGGAACACTAGTTTTATAATCTGTACACTGAGTACTTTAGATAATTTAAATAGGATTCGACATGGCGGCGATTTAATATGGCGTCTCAAACAGAAACTTGTAAACAATAATTAGCATAGAGAGATTAGCCTTTCGATTTAAAATGTTAAGACGATAATCTTTATGTATGTAGGTATTAGGGTTGCCAAATATTTTAAAATAGCTTTAAATTTTATTTCGGTCTTCAAATCTTTATTTCACATTAAACTGCAAGGTTAAGTTCTTGTTAAAAATGGATTCACCGGGGAATGTTCCTATCACATAAAAAATATCTTGAAATACCATAATTAATGGGTTCTTCATCAATAAACATACTATGTTCTAGACATAAATAGACAGAAATATGTTTGTTTACTACCTGTTGGTAGCCCTAGTAGGTAGTAGCTCTTATCTGGATACCGGTTTGAAATTCGAGTGAGATTTTTATTGCGGTCATAAAGAGACGCGATTAAATGGCTTCTTGTTTTATCAAAATACACTTAGGATGGGTGCGCTTTTAACTATCTTAAGCGCTTTTCATTTTAAAGGAAATTGTAAATAAATGATATTTTATGACTATATTCTGATGGGACGTGGTTATCTACAAATAAGAAAAAAAAATACATTTATTACTTTAAGTTGCTATTACAAAGTTCAGAAGCATTACACAAAATCGTTTGGCACTTAAAGTACAACGAGTTGGGAATCATGTAAAAGCAATATTTCGTCTTCCAAATGCACATAGAGTACAGACGTGGATACTTTATACGCTCAATTACGATTCACAGTCGAAAATTATAGGTATAATGTTGTTGCGTTCGTTTTGTAAGGCTTATAACTATTATGGGTTGTTAAATCGTGTTATTATTTGGGTCAATACGTAACCAGGTCATTGTTAACGTGAAGGTTTGACACCTACACCTTAAAGTTTGATCCCTACTTGAATAGAAAATACCTACAGGTCTTATTTCAGTCTCACATTCTGCTAGATACAGACATATTATTAAACACTTACGTTACGTTAGTAACAAAAAAATTACGTTTTACCTAGAAAACTGGGCGCATCCCCAAGCCGGACTATAATTACAGTCTACTGATAGTCGAGACCGCATCACCTCGGTTTCTCCGAAGAGCCCAGAATAACTGTTTCCCCGAAGCCCGCTGGCAGGATTCCTGCAGGAAACGCTGGACATTTTTGATATCGAATGCATCTGGACCGTTTGTTTTTAGACTGTAACAGTAATGAATGCTACAGAATATGTTGTGTAATATTTTTGATCGTGGTTAAGTTTTAATGTATTTTTATTCGAGAGGATAGAAAATAATAAAACCTTTGATTTGACATGTTAACTACACGGAAATTGTACAGTCAATGAACTTAAAAAGTAAAATGAGATTGTATTATAATTCGATGTTGGTCTGATTATTATGAAGGAATTAACTAAAGAACAGTGAGATAAATGTCTTCACTTTTAGTTTCAAGAAACTTTTCGTCCTTAATTTACTAATTTTAACTTTATCTATTCCTTGCAAGCTTCCTTGCAAGCATAAGTATATCGATGCATTTATGTCCATACGGTTCAATTTAAAGGCTCGTTCTCAATAATTATATTAATAACAATATTAACAAAGAATACACTGCACTTTTTGCACAATGCACATCCGCTCCATTGTCGGCAGATCTTCATGCTCCCTTGCATGTGCGGCATGCACGCTAAAACCAGATCTATGCTATACTACATACAGTCCCATTCAGCTTCCATCCTGTGCATAATAGAACACAATGTTAGTCAAAGCTAACATTATTGTCAGAACGCCTGCAACTCGTAAAGGTTTTGAAACGATTCCGTGGGCGGTGGCCGAAGTAAAATAGACAACTATCTAAGCTGTGTAGATGTGTTTAAAAGGATTTATCTTTTACCTATACCTGTTTGTTAGTCAATAAATGAATTTTGTAGTCGAATTGTCTGACCTAAATTTGGCATTTATTCGAATAGTACAAGGTTTATTTGACCTTTCTTCAAAATAATCGACCTTAACGTTGTAGATAAACAAAGTAATATAGACCTTATGACGTAAGATCACGAATTCCTTTTCATTGTTATCGCTGCCCAATTTCCTTCATCAATGCTTTCCTTATTACCATCCGGTGGAGGCAGGGGCCGGCAATTTCAGTACTTATCAATAGGCAACCCGCATACTCTTTTCCTTTGTCTATTGACAAAAAAATAGCACAATAATAATGGCGGATCTTATAAACAATTTCTTACAGAGCTAAGCTGCTCTACACGTCAGTCCAGATTCTAGGTTACCTACAAAACGTTTCCACATCGCGGATACGTCGAGCTCCGGTCCTTCAATTAAACTCGCTCCTTACATTATTTTTTCTCGTCCAGTGCGCTTTTTACTCCCAAGCCGGGCCATTTAGCCCTGTTGAATATTCAATGTACTCTGCAACATTCATTCAGGTTTTTTCTTCTGTCAGTACGTATATTATTTATCAAAGGCGAGCTACATATATGCAAATACGTGGGAGCACTTCTTGCCGTCTTTCTAGTTAGAAAGGTCATGATAATTTTATGTTTGGATCTGCATAAAGACGTTGTTTTCGTTCTTTTAGTTAAAACGTTGTTTGCAGTGCCCTCAACAATACTTTAAAAATTCGCAGTGATACTTTATGTGTATAAAACGTTTTAGTAGGCAGATTAAGAGAATGTGGTGTGGGTCCCCTTATGATCAATGTATTTATCCCCTATAATACATGCGAAGTGATGCAGGTGGTTTGCTCTTTTCAAGCGAAGAGGGGATTGATTAAAAATCTATGACAAAAATATGAACAAGTAAGATCGAACCGAGCAACGAATGTAAAGTATCTTTTAAAATGCTAACACTTCATATATATGTTTTGTAAGAGTAATGCTAAAGTAATGTTCTAAATAAATATTAAAATAATAGAAAGTAATGAGGCCCGTATTCAAAAATGGGACTCAGATCAACATTCAACTGAGATTTGATTTGAAAACCCATGAATACATAAGACTATGCCTTATTCCAAATAATAAAAAAACATTTATTTTCTAGGGACAGATCTAGATTCTAGACTCAAGTATAAAATATGGCAGAACGTAAATTTGGAAACCTACGATCGCTAGTAATCGATTGTTCGACCAAAATCTTGAATGAAAACTTGAATCATAGTTTGAGATACGTCTTTCTATACGGGCTGTATTTGAGCACAGAAATGTCCAATACATGATTGTTCTCACCTTTCACTTTGCATCCGAGATATTGAATTTTCCGACGCGATGGAATATTTTATCATTCCTAAGTGTTGCGGCTAGTTTTGTATTTATAGAATTCAGTTTAAAACCATACGAATGTTACTCAAGATAAACGTGATTCAGGTAAGGAAATAAAGGTTTCTTTTAGTTTTATTGAAATCAAAAATATCGCTATAAAGAAAAGATTCACACATATGCATTTTTATTTTTTACATGAGGACTTGATTCAGTGATACATACAGCTAATAATTGTCATTAACTCGTAAGAGTATGCAAACGTTAAAATAGAATAGGATAGAATTCTATTCTTTACTTGCATAATGTGTGTTAATTACAGTTTATGACAGAGAAGAAAGTACTTACAGGTAACAACAGATTAGTCCACATAGGGCATGCAGCAATTAATATAAGTTCAATTATCATTAATACAAAATACATGTCAAAGGCAGTAATTTTATCTACAACATCGACTTTAGTAACTCGAATCCTTGGAATAAAACTGCTAATAACATATCAACAATATGGCACGGTAAAACGCGGGTAGATCGTGGCGCAAACCAGGATGATAACCTTTTGAAAAGCACCCACGATACAGGTACACCTAGTGTGGGTGCTTTGACTAACCTGTCTTGACGCAACGTTAGCATAAGTGCACTGTTAATAAATTGTGAAAAACAGCCTGTATGTATGTCAAATTTGTACATTTACCTAATTCTAAAATTGTTATATTATGTCTTTTGTGCTTTGTGCTTAAATAAATAATTTTTTCATTTTTTTTTTTCAATATTCCACCATCGATTCACAACTATCTGAAATTCATCAATAAAAACAAATTCGCCATCCGTCCTCCACAATCACGTAACGCGGCACCGCGCGACGTTGCCGCACGTCCCGGCGCCTCGTTGCCGCACCGCCCGGCGCCACGTTGCCGCGTTTCTGTTTCATTCAGTATTGGCTTTAATAATGCTTCTGAATTTTACTTTGTTGTGCGACTATCTGATAGTGCAACGATTGTTTAATAAAGACTATGTACATGTTTTGTAGCTATTTCTGTTCGACACTTTTTAAAATACTACTTATTTAGTATTAAACTAGATAATAATAATTGTCACTTCTTGATGCATATGCAAAATATGTAATGAAAGCCTTTCCACTGTACTACTTAAATATTTAAAATTTAAATACTTAAAAAAATGGAAGATTGATTTCGTTTCCAAAACTTACGTAATTTTTCGTTTACCAGCATTACAATTGTTTCTATGCCATTTCACTCGTATAAATATAATTTAATTCGCAAGCTTTGAGTTCGTCAGCGCATATCCAACACGTATTTTTTATCTTTTTCTGAATCTTAACCTTTTTGACCTTTTTGTTTCCAGCGATAAATGAAACTGTAATCCAGTTATTACAGATTAATATCAGCTACGTAATTGATTTAACACGTAATTTCAATATTACTGAACTAATTATCGATAATAGGTTAATTTATTTAGGCACAGATTAAGTCTCTATAAATAAAACCGTAATGGGAATGGCAATTAAGTTGTTTACCAAAGATTATAAGTGACGTCACAACTCACAATACTTCAAAATATTTTTGGAGTAAAGTACATTTTATCATCGTAGACATACACTCAGTTAAATACTAAAGTGATTTTAGTTTTTAATCGATTTCTAAAATTCGTCTTAAATTTTTTAGTTGGTACCTAGGTACTTACCTAATGAAATGAAAACATGAAATGAATAAATAATACTAATTATACTTTAAAGCATAAAAGTTTATTCTTCCATTTGTATTGTCATAGATACTGTCTAGGATTATGTACAATTTACACTAGACTGTAAGGTAAAAAGTGTATTATTTTCAAATAAAAACTTTAAAAAAGAAAGAAGTTGGTACCTAATGGTTTTTTTTAAGTCGTAAAATAGTGCTAAGCTTTGTTTTATTACCATAAATATTCTGCGGGTAACCAAAACGGTGTAAGAACAGTTAAATTCGTGAATTATATTCTTGCCGCACTACAAATGTAATATGTATGTCTTGGCGCCTAAAAAGTGGCGATATTTCCCAGAATTTCTACGACGCGTTGTTATGCTCTTTGTTGTTTACGTGAGAAAGATCGAGAAGTTTTGTTCGGTCTATTGTCTCGTAAACTAGTTTCGTCACGCGGCGGCATACGAAACCGGTTTGGTACGACGGGAATTCAATACAAATGCAATGTTAGCATACATTGCGTTTTTGTTTGATAATTTTTAAATGTCTAGAACGTATTTGGCGATGGATTGAAAATGTTTGGGATTGGAATTGTCTACGGAGTGAATATTTTATTGTAATGATATGATAAGAAGCTCGAATATTGTGTTTTAATTTATACAAATCAATGTGTTATTAGGAATTTATACCAAAGGCGTTATAAATGACTAGGATAGCCGATAAATCGTTAAACCGCATTAATTATTGAATGCTAATAAGTTTGATTCGGCCAGATCAAACCAGATTGCAAGCAGCTGGTTTAAAATAGCATTGCTTCGTTGAGTTGTATAGAAACAGGTACCAAAGTAACAGGAGAATTATTTACCAAAAATTTAGATTATCCATTATGATGGAAGTTCCCTATCTACAAGGAAAAAGCGAATTTAAAAATTTATAAATATAAATATTGTCTTATTAAAATATTTTGAACTAAACATCGGCATAAGTCGCTATAGTTGATTTTTATAAGTACTAGCGTTTAAATTAGTGTGAAATTCATGGCCAAATTACATTAAACCACTATAAACTTGGCCTGTGTGTTTTCTGGTATATACGCTAGCTACGTCACTTTTAAATTTTGTTTAAATCCGTTTAGTTCCTGTGTGAAAGAGTAACAAACATACAGACTCACAAACGTTTACATTAAAATATTCTTAAGACGTATACGAAATACATATTTATATAAGGACACGCAGACCTACCTGCAATAAGCCCATCAAACCATGAGTCATCAGACGTCACAGCTCCCTATTATCAAGCAGTATATTACCAATATTTCGTAGAAGCGTATTCTGGCACGCATTACACATTCCTGGCACGCAGCCATTCATCGGTTATGTCTGTTTAGCAGACTTCCCTTTCGGATTGTGTATTTTTAAGATCTTAGTTGATTTACGTAGTCGGGAGATTTCAACTAAGCCAAGATTGTATTATTGGCTCTAGGGACAATGTGTAGTACAATGAGGAAATGTAAACATGTTAATATGTTATATAGAAAATACATAGTGCACTATAAGTTAGTAGAGATAGCCACAGTCTAGCTATAATTTAACTCAATAATTCGTCTTCATTCAAATTCTTCAAGTCAAATTGTCTTTACAATTAAATAACTTTGTATTTCAATATACTTCCAATATTATAAATGCAAATATGAAATCCTTAATGTTTAGATATAAGTAACTAGAAACTTAATAAATTACGTTATCGCATGGCATAAAATCACGAGATATTTAAATACATTCATGCCGAGAACAATCGTCTTTCGGAGCCGGGACTGAGGTCAAAGGGTCAGACAAGCCACCACGACGCTGTTATTAACGTTGTGTCCGGCAAGACTTATGGCAGACAACTGTATGGTGACCCTGGGCTACCTGGATGTTTTGTGCAACTGAATAGGCAGAAAAGACCATAGATCTTCTATGGAGAGAGTTGGTGCAAAACATGTGACTAAATATGAAGATTCTGAGGCTACTCATGATTGGTACTGCTCTATACATATTTGTGATTTAAAGTAGCAAATAAATATCGAAGTTGCAACAGTGTATCTGATTGTGAAAGTGTATACGTCCGGCGTAAGCTGAGCCGACCACACGAGAACTGAATACGCTGAGAGGTAGCCAGGGACCTAGTGGCATGATGGGGCCCTATTTTATAGCCCTCAGTATAGTATTGATGTTAGGCAATATAGCTCATCCGTGCATATATTGTAAGATCTTAGTTACTAAATCTGTAGATGACAAGCGTATCTACTTGTGACAGTGTACGTAACCTGAGCCAACCACAAGAAAACTGAATATACTGACTGATGGGACTATGGTGGTATGACACGATGGAGTCCTGTGTTAGGGCTTTAAGTTGAATTTATCATTGAGTAGTATTGTTAGGTATTGTACATGGACAGTACGGGTCATCTTACCCATCTTGAAATTTAAATATTCTACGTTATCTCACTGCTAGCATCTGATGCAAACTTGGAACGTTATTCTTTATATTTAAACGTGAACACACATTAGCATTATTTGCAAGGCAACCAGAATTAAATCTCTTTCCCTCGAAGATGAAACGCCTACCTGTTGATGCTAGCTCATTCAAAGTGTTCTTCCAATGTTCTTTTCAATTTGCTTTCATTTTTTTACAGGATGTAGTTCCTCACAAAACGTTCATATTTTTTTCCTTGAAGCAAGCTGCAACTTTCAGCATTACGAGTATTCATAGTCAATTATAAACACTTAGCATTTCTTCCTCGCTTTACCGTTAGCAGCAAAAAACAAGGCAGTTTATATAAAGTCGATTATAGGACAGCTATTTCTATAATAGTTAAAAGTTTCTTACAGTACGGGGCCTTCGCTGCTATAAATCCTTATACAGTATATTTTCGCTCTCATAATCTGCGGGCGCAGCTACCGGACGCGGTGCGTTTATTTATATATCGTGTATCATGTATATACGACATCGGGGTTTATTCTTTGTATGAAATGCGCCAAGTTCATATCTTGTGAATTTATTGAAGGATGGAATGATATTTCTATTGAGCTTCTAAGTGAAAAAGTGGGATGTTTTCCCTTAACTTACATAAAGTTTTTGTGTCGTAATTCTTCGATCGGGTTTTAACATTTAAGACGGAGGTGCTTTCTTGGACATAATAAAACTTAAACTGGATCTTCTTATAAGGAAATACGGAAGCTTGGAACTTTGCTGTTTTTTGTCCGCCAATGAATCAGACCAACCTAATTGGTCCCAAAAAACGGTTAAAACTCCCACCAACTTGACATAAAATGCACGAAATCCGCTGTCAAACCTGTTCGCACGAAGCCATGACTCAATCGAGATAGGTTTCTTAGAAAGCAACTGGATTTTATTTACAATCGACCAAAACCTCGTTTATGATTCATGCATATTTAAGAACTGCTTAATAAAATCGCGAAAGTTGATGATAATAATTTATTTATTAGAAAATTGACGTGCCTTTGAAGTGTAAATTTGAAACGAAAATTAATGCATTTTTATTTAGCTTTATTAAAGGTGCTCGACAGCAGGTGAAAATCAATTTAATTTTGTCAATTTTTCGGACATAAAAAATTCTTTGTTACAATGTTCATAGATTTGTCAGGTGTGCGTCCTTTTTCGGAAATAATTGAATATCTTTCAACAGAAACCTCAAATATTCGCATTGTGCTACATTCAGTAACTTATGCCGTCGAATAGAACCAGGTGAAAAAATGGTTTAATAAGGCAAAAAAAACAATGACGAAAAAAGTTTCACATGCAACAGCAAACAATTTCAAATTCGTCTATATTTCAGAATTTATAATTTTACATGTAAACAAAAGAGCGTCGAAAAATACAATTGCATTTATACGGATCAAATTGCGCATCCGGTGTGATTTTTGTATGATATGACGTCACTGAGTGCTCTTTGTACTTCTAATGACATTTCACGCGTATCAGTCCGCCATGTTTTTTTGCTTTATTCTTGTTTTACAAATTTTCGATGTTTCCAATGTATTTTATACTTTATTTCAGTGGTCAAATGTACGGTAGGTTGATAGTAAATCTGCTTTCTAATTTGTTTGCAGGCAAATAAAGTTATTTTAATGACACGAAACGTAATTTTCTTTGTAAAGCTTGACTTGTCTACAAGTTATTTAATAAAATTTCGTAGATGATAAAATCTCTGATATAGATTTAGAATTCGTATTTCGTGACGATAGGCTGCTCTATGTTATGTTATGTAAGGATAGTCATCTAGAATAAATTACCAAGAAATGAATGAAAATACTCGACTCTTCGTTAAAATACACATAGTAATAATTCTCATTGTTTCTGACGTTAATTAACTCGTATCAAATGTAAACGTCCTTACAAGTTCGTGAGTACAAAACGCATTGAGGTGTGACCGATTATATTAGCAACACTTATTATCAGCGCACAATTTATAAGTAAAAACATTGTTTTTATTTTGAGACCGTGTGGCGTAACCGCGCGCCATCAGAATTTGTAATGGCGGCGCGGTGCGGCAACGCCGCGCGCCGCATCGGCCACGTTTCATGCGTAATTTTATCAGTCTTGGAGTTATCTTTTTATCGTCCCGCTTCGCTTTCTTGGCTACCTTAGAATATTAGTAAAACAACGCTAGGGCGGGATTTGGCATTAAAGGTTTTACGTAGATTTTGGAACGCAAAATTGATATGGAACACAGTAAATCTCAAGTAATTCTATTTGCACGTAGTCCTGCCAAGTTTTTGAGCAATGTAATTATCTGAGATCGATTGGCGTGACCTACATTCACAGTTCAGTAATCCAGCGATGATTTTATCTAATCTCTTATCGATGATGAATATTGGAATTTGTTTTTTCGAGAATATGTATCCAAATACGTGTTTAAATTTTTTGAATGTTATCGAAGTACTATATTTTTATTAGGAGAAATATAATTCATACAAATATTTTTTTCAAATAAGATAAATTGAACCGAATTGAAATAAATTCTATTCTAGATACTGTATAAATACATCTTACACCCTTTTAGTTTTCCGAAAACGTATCGACCCTAAAGTTACGAGGAGGCAGTGCGGGAGGGATGAAGGGTGGGGGGTGGAGACCTTGAGCCTGGGAATGTGGGATCAGCTGTTCTCCAACGTTCTAGATTATTCAATACCTAACGTCTTTATACATGTTCTATGGATGTGTTTCATTGGCATAGTATTTCGTCTGGCTTAGTATGAAGTTGAGTAGACCTAAAGTAATAGCTATATATAAAATATAAATATAAAGGATAACTGTTTCGACCACAATAAAATCTTAAATAAATAAATTTGTCTGTGAGGTATTGGCGTTACTTGCCGTTTTACAAGCTATTAGCTTAGTTCGGCAGCAGAAGCTTATACAAGTTTATAGAAAATTGTGTAAAATGTATAATGGAAACCTTTCTTTGTGTCAAAGTGTATTTGGAAAAAATAAATGTATTTTTGAAAATCTTGTTTATTCTAAGAATAAACACTATTTTGGTTACTCATTTATTGGACTATAATATTGAAAATGAATGCAAGTAGACGTTTAATTACTTTCTATAAATAGACGAATGGTATTATAAAACGTATTTTCATGTTTCAAAATAAAATATTTACGTCTCTAAATTTGGTATTCTTGACCTGAAAATCGAAGTAACGTAACAACGCTTGCCCATTTTAGAGGACGAATTTAATCGAGAATTTTATCCAATTTGACTCATTTCTCAATTATGGCTTGAATGCGTTTATTTGGATATTATAGATGTTTTTCACGGGTCAAGGCGGACGGTTCTATAACAAGATTCCTTGAAGCGTGACAATGAAATAATACTAAATATAAATCGTGTATTTTTTAAATTAGCTTCTTATAATCTCTTCTGTAAATATTATAAAGAGGAAAACTTTGTTTGGTTGCTTGTTTGTATGTAATGAATAGGCTCAAAAACTACTGGAACGATTTTAAAAATGCTTTCCCCATTCGGAAGCTACCATAAGTAACATAGGCTATATTTTATGCGTTATATATGTTACATTATGCTATTCGAGCGAAGCCCCGACGATCAGGTAGTTTTTAATAATTTACCACCGGAAGGCAGTGTCTACGTAGTAGAACATGTTTCAGTTCACAAAGATATTTCACTTATAAATAATACATGATTAAGTAATAATTTTACGAAGTCCATAACAATAACAGGAAAGTAATTGTTCGTATCATCTGTCGTAAAAAAAATAATGATATATATTGTTCCATTTATTTGTTGCAAAGTGCAGCACCTGTTCCTTGACGGTTCAGTGGAAGGGTTCTTAACAGATGGTCGTAAAATCGATTTTAAAAATATTACCTATATAAATACTTCTGGACGTTTAACACTATGCCACCTAGCCCCAAACTAAGCAAAGCTTCTACTTTAGACACTAGGCAATTGATAGTAAATACATATATAGTACATACTATCTATCTATAGTATGTATGTATTTACAAAAAAATATGTTTTGTTAATAAACAGACAGTAGAAAATTACAAGGTCTATCACAGCATAATTTAATAATTTTCTACTCGTGGGGATCGAACCCACACCCTTCAGCGCAAAAGCCACATTCACTGCGCCAATTGGGTCGTCAACCTTTGCATCGAAATAAAGGCGTATCTTGGAAAATATATTTTAATGAATTTATTGGAAACGTTCGATATCTCTAATAAATTGTTTCTAATTGACCTGGATTGATTTCGTTTGTTACTTAGCAACCAGGGACCTCCATCTGAAGATTAATTGGAAGATATAATCAATTATATTCATCAAAGCTTTGCAATAATATTTAAAATAGGTGACCCCTTCAAAATTAGCATCGAGTATTTACACTGCGCTCAGCAGTATGTGTGTATTTTAGTTAAAATAGGATTATTGTAAACAAAAGTGATAAATTTCTTATCTTATAAAAATAATAAAAAAGCTATGCATCTTAAAAGAAAATCCTATTTATATATGTCTAGCCGCGCCTCGTGGTTTCACCCTCGTAACTTTTAAACCCATAGCAACTCTGGGATTGAAAGTAGTCTATATGTTATTCTGAACTATCTATATGTAAAGTTTCATCATAATCAGTTTAGTAGTTTTTGCGTGAAAGAGTAACAAACAAACATACATCCTCACAAACTTTTGCATTTATAATATCAGGAAATACATAGTGATTTTATTGTTTTCGGCTGTTATTATATCCTTATCTAAAATGTATACGTATACATACAAAATAGTATGTTTACCAGTCGCCTAGTTTTCAGAGTTTATATTGAGTTTGGGATTAGATGTGTCAAATAAAATAAATCCATTTCTCACGAGTATTTCTCGACGAGATACAGTTTCTCAATCTCCACGAAGCTAGCATTCCTTTATCTAAAAACAGAAGCTGTATGCTCCAGGCGATTACGCGAATCTCGACTGTCGTGTAAATTAACATGACTGATGGTTTGTTTAAATGGAAATGTTGGACATGTGCTTCGTATTGTTCAAATCGAGTATATATAAATATTGCTACACATTTAACACAACGCCATCTAGTCCCAAACTAAGCAATGCTTGTACTATGGAAACTAGATAACTTTTTTTGTAAATACATACGTAATATAGATAAATTAACACCGTGACAGTAGAAAATTACAATGTTAATTGCATCATAATTTTCTGCTCGTGGGGATCGAACCCACACCCTCCGGCGCAATAGACCATTGCTGAACCATTGCGCCAATCTAGTCGTATATACAATGTAGTTTATGGTTAAGATGTTTAATGTATGTAATAGAAGTAGGTATAGTGCTGATTTAAAAAAAGTATGGCTTATATAAGTTAGGATATATTGCTTCCCTA
Source organism: Phoebis sennae (assembly GCA_001586405.1). Lineage (NCBI taxonomy): Eukaryota > Metazoa > Arthropoda > Insecta > Lepidoptera > Pieridae > Phoebis > Phoebis sennae. The sequence goes on from LQNK01001065.1 coordinate 77,410, forward strand.
AACTCGATGGAGTTTGAGGTAGACATAATTCTTTTCCTGTTTTCCAAACAAAATAAGAAAGAATAAATCTAATTTTTTCATGAGTTATCTCAAACCTTTTTATAATTACATATTTTGTAATCATCATCGTTAAGGATAAGATTAGATTACATATAAGGTTTAAAATCAAACATTAAGTTTGTTGTGCTTTAGATATGGACTATGAATAAAGTCATGACTAAACGTATTTTAAACCATTGATGAAGGTTGATGTAATATATCAAAACCGAATTTGTTATTTTATTGCGTTTATTACGAAGTTCATCCTCTGCGCTATTTCTTACATCATTATTCATAATTAGAACCTTTAATGTTTTCCTCGATTCTTTTTCAAAGTCAATAAAATAAATTATTACGTGGCGACCATGCGCCGGCGCAGAGATGCCCTGACGCATGCCATTAAGTATATGTGTAGCTTACACCCACACAGCGGCGTGTGTTGGTGGACCCGGTTTCTTAATTACATGTTTATCTTTGTCTATGATTTCGTTCACACGCATGTTTATAAAAAGATTTATGCGAAGGAAATTTTTTAACTCGTAGTTAAATAATGGAGCATTGCACTCGTAAATGCGTAGATCAAGGACTAGCGGACGTTTTCAATAATGTATCAAAGATTATGGATAGATTGTAATCTCAGATTAAATGACATTTGATTGTCAAAAGTCATACAAAGGCTGTCCGCCGACAGCGTATTGAAATCAAAGTAAGTGCAAACAGATAGATTTAATGAGCAAAATAAGGGATAGATAGAATATTGAAAACGGCCGTAGATCATACCAAACGGAATACTTGTAAGATTACAGTTAAAAGCTATATTGTAGTATTGTAGTTGTTGATATATATGTAGTGTTTTATGTATGTAACGCTAGATTGCCTTTTTTAAGCTAGGTACGATCATTTTTTCTTCCATCGCATCTGTAATCAGTTAAACCAATCTCTCAGTAGGTAGTCACATTTATACTAAAATATCTGTATCTTTTTCAAAGATCTAAATTCTAGATATAAATCCAACCATAAAAATGTTTAAATAAAATGAAAACTAAATTAGGTACATATCTGCCATCTTAATCAATCACTAAATCGATGGCGTGATACGAAATTTTAAATGAATTATTTAAGTTGTTACAAGATAAAATTACTAACTTCCGAAACGTTTCAAAAGTGACACGACAGTTTTTAAGGTCGACTATTTATGTGCACTTTAGAAAGTAAACAAAATCTTGGCAGTCTGCAGCATTCGGAAGTAAGCTATTAATTATCTATACTCTATAGAATATGGCGCCGAATTTCTATTCGCGTTTTTTGTCTATGTCACTAGTTGTTTTTTACGACGTAGATAATCGTGAAACTCCGCAAAAGAAGGCTAAAATATGCATAAATTAATTTAAATGAGAATATTTTTTATGAATTGAATCGTGTTTCACATAACAAGTGCATAACCTTCGATAAATAGTTTATTTACTGTTACACGATATTATTAATCACTGATAAGCAAAGATAATATGTCACGTAGGATATTCACAATATCTATTATAAACATTGATTAATGATATTACTTATTTTTAACATAATTTTTAAAAATTTTTGAAAATATTTTAGACATGGAGATTCTAAAAAATAAAGCAAAATCTACAAATATCTTCCTATTTACACTTTAGACTATTTGTTACTCGGTCAATAAAGCAAGTTTTTACGAAAAATATTTTTATGATTAAACCATAAAATTAACGTTTCGTTTTTTTCTTTACAGGTAAACAATTTGGAATAGCTACGAGATTAATTTTGTCAAAAATTACAACGAGCAGTTATTAAGGCACGTACACGAGATTCTATCTTCACTTACTTTCACTTCGCTAAGTCTTGATTATATTAAAAAACTTTTTATTTGTAATAAAACTATTTATATTATTCTATTTTAATTCTCGCCACGGTAGACCGCGTTTATTTACGAAAAGCAGTGGTTTAGAATCACAACACTGCCTGTTAGCATTCTTCTTTGCATTATTCTAAGTCAGTATTGATACGTGTTACTTGCTGAGCGTCTGCGGCACGACTGCCACACGGTTCATTCAACAGGCGGAAATTGAGTGGGCGGGGCGTGCGGGGAGCAACGTCATTGGGCAAGCGGGTGGCGCGCAGCGATGGCCGCCGTCACACTTGGCCAATGAGCTGTACGCGGACTGAACGCGCGTCCGTCCGGCTCGGATGCGACGTTGCCAGCTCTCCAGAAAAAAATACCAGATTCGACCTTCTTAGGACCCCCGGTTTTTTTTTGTTTGGCCGCGTTATCATTCGGGAACGCGGTACGTTATCCATGTGATGGTGCTGCCCAGGTGGATTGGGTGTTGTGTAGTGATTTAGTGTATTATGGTGTGGTCGGCGCCATCGGGGGAGGTCTTGATAGACATCATTTCAAGGTACCTAATCTGGATTATAGCTTGTGGCACTGACGTGGCCAACGTGGAGACACATTGGGTCGCATTGATGTCACTTCCTGCATCAATGGTGTTGTATTGAGAGATTCATATACAGGACAGTGTACTATAGGAATCATTACGTTGAATAGGTAAGTGTGGAAGGTTATTCGAGTTATTGGTTTAAAATGCTTTAGTTGGAATGTCGAGGTTATAGAAGTACAAGGGATTGTCACATTCTATACGAATGTGTTCGTTTTTCGTAAACTATACTGAGTCATTAGGTCTTACCATATCACATACAGGTGATATTAGAAGTCTACTTTTTCAGTGTTCTTTCAATTGTCTTCTTTTATATTCATATAATTGAGTTTCCTTGAAGCTTATAATACAAATGCAACGCGGATTATAACTGACTATGTTGTAAGGTTCATGATGAGAGACGAAGTATGAAAAGATTGCTGTCATAGTTACATACCTATGTACATAATGAAACGTGATTTGAGATTGTTGTATCAGAAATATCCTCGGAGGATATCTTAAAATGTCTCATAACCACAACTTATAGCATACTGTGATCATACAAGTATTACTCTCCTACTAATATCATAAGTGGAACAAACATACAAACTGAGTTTTAATGTTACACAATCATATAGAAACAACTAGAATGTTGGTGAATTCCAAATTTTGGGATCATATATAAAGTGGATGAATATTTGGAAGATACTTTTCAATTACCATCTCAATCAGTAGACGAAGTCACATGTATAAACTAGTCAACTAGTAATGCATAAAATTATTATATTATAATTGGCTAGAACCATGGAACGTACTAGAAATATTGTTTTAATCACTTTAAGAATTTTACATAATTTACATATAGACTATTTTTCTATACATATGATAAAATGTAGAAAAGAAAATTCCGTACATTTAAGATATTTAAAAAGTAAGTGCCTCCTGCACTCACTTTAGACCGTTACTATGTCGAAATAGAACCCAAAAATGTGGTTAGGATTTTTGTCTGTCTGTATGTAAGTTTTTCGTATCATATGAAAATTACTGATCCGATTCGAATGCAGTTTTCACAGATGTAATCTTCTTTCAACTTAACATCTGGTGTATAAAATTTCTCCCCCCCCACCTCTTGATCTAGACCTCGAATGCGAGTGAAGCAGAATCTAGTATCTAGTTGTACTCATTATGATCATAGTTTGGTTTCTGCGTTAAATTACTCTTAAAATTAATTAAGGTTTCATCCTGTACAAAACTCACCAATTGCACTGTCATACTAATTAAAGTTTTACGTATCAATTCTCTGAAAAACCAATAAGCTGTGAATTGTATTTTATATTATTGGGAATATCGGGATATATAACTTATAGCCTTCCTCGATAAATGGGCTATCTAACACTAAAACCATTTTTCAAATCGGACCAGTAATACCTGAGATTAGCGCGTTCAAACAAACAAGCTTCAGCTTTATAATATTAGTATATATTGTAAGATTATAGGTCCGATTTTTAAATCTCGTTACCATAGCGACCGATTACCGAGTGTAGATAAGTTATTTTCGCCAAGGTCAAAGATTCGAAGATAATTTTAATCTGCGGAGATACCGCGGCCTTGACCGATCGAAAGTCTTTTGTGTCTATTTTATTTAATACTACCAATATTATACATGCGAAAGTTTGTGTGTATGTTTGTGATTTTTTCACTCTGAAACTTCTATATGATGAAATTTGGTATACAAATAAGGGTGCAGAATAACATATTATACGCTTCTTTTACTAATAGAGTTGCCACGGGATGAGAAGTTACGCTAGTGAATTCAATTAATGCGAAATGAAGTTCGTCTGTTTGTCTCTTTGTGCATAAACCACTCAACCGATGTGGTGGACCAAAATCCGGAGACAAACCTATCATATCAGGAACGTAAGAAACCGTAGGGTACAGCTAGTTTACTATAATGAATGCTTCATTGATAACTCCTTTCAAAGATTTAAGTTGCAATTAAGAATTTCACGTATAATTAAATAAGCCTTATCTATTCGATACTTAATTGTCAAGAGGGGAAACCCACTATGTTAGTAATGGTTATGTAGTATATATGTATGAATTTTATATAAGGCTTTGTGATTCATACTAGAAGGTATATACCTCGTAACAGCAGATAGGTAACATAAAAAATTGTGAATATATTTCATAGCGGGTTTGTTTATGTGCCTAATAGAAAAATAATGTACTCATTGTGAGAAAAGAAATTAAACAAAAAAGTACAATAATAGACTAATTCAGGATTGTCACAAATTCTGTACGAATATAATATAATGCCGTTATAAGAAACCCTCACCCTTGAAAGACGTGTCCCACAGTACCAACGAGAAATGTCGTCATTTTTTGAAAGAGATTTGGTACACTGTCTATGTAACAATTGCGTGCAATGACTGTATGTATTCTTTAGACTAATGATAAGTGTCTTAAAATACTAATAATATACTAATACATATGTCCTATTTATTACTTATCATGACGAATCCAATAGAAATATAGTACGACGTACAAACATAGAAAGTAGTCGTCCTTATCTCTTCTAAGAATTCTTATGTTGATTCAATTAACGTTATTCGAGGATAAGGAAAAATATTTAATTAATGAATAACTAACAGTCGATGTTAGACTGTACTTGGCTAAGGTTAAGTCTTATATTAGCTTTTTGGACTTCTAAACTGATGTAGACATTCTATTTCTTATTGCGAAATTTGAGCCAATACCTACCAAATTTAGGAAAAAGCCTTCCTCGAATAGTAATTAAATCGAAACGGTAGTTCCGAAGGTTTGCGCGTTCAAACAAACGAAACTCGAACAAATGTAGCAATGGTCTTTCATGGCACAAGAAAGCTATATTTTCCAAGCAAACAATTATAATTGATCGGCCATGTTGGCGTGATGCATTAGTGACTTACGTGACAAACGGGTTACAATACTGTTTACAAATTATATACAAACAATCATGCTCATTATACTAGTATGTACTGATGAAATGCTAGATGATGCCCCGCGACTTCATCTGCATATATCATAACACCCAATTGTTTCATCTAGGCCATGAAGTATGAGCCAAATTACATCCATATCGGTTCAGTCGTTTTTGAGCCTATTCAAACAAACAAACAAGGTTTTCCTTTTTATAATATTAGTGTAGATGAAATATAGCTTATGTTACTCATGTAGCTTTCGAATGGTGACGGAATTTTTAAAATCGGTCCAGCAGTTTTTGATCCTATTCACTACAACCAAACAAACAGACGTTTTTGAGCCTTTTCATTACAACCAAACAAACGAACAAAGTTTTCCTCTTTATAATATTAGTGTAGATAAAATATAGCTTATGTTGCTCGTGGATACTGTAGTTTTCGAATGGTGAAAGAATTCTTAAAATCGGTCCAGTAGTTTTTGAGCCATTACAAACAAACATACAAAGTTTTCCTCTATATAATATTAGTATAGATGTTACACGTTCCACGTATGCACAGGTCGTCGGCCCGACAACCTATAGGTCAGCAATTGTGCAAGTATTTAGTTTTGTTAAATCGACCGAGTTTACCCGATTCGGCTGCACTGAGTCATCGTTGCACGTGATACTTTCGTGTTATTACAATTAAATCAAATTATTCATTTGCATAATTGCGTACAAAGACACATGCATACGTATTATACATATGTAGTCTTTGTACGCTCCTTTTTCATTTCAATTAATTTTATTTTTTGAATGTGGGTACATTCTGCCTGTAAGATAGACATGTAAACAATATTTTAAGAAATGTATATTAAAATCTAATACATTGTCTCCTAATACATTATAATCATATGTTACCATTATATCATAATATGTTATTTATTTCTTCTTTATTAATTAATACAATAATAACATTTATTTATTTTAAAACCTGACTTTATGACCGGTTTGTTAGCGGCATTATTGCTATGTATGCTATGTTTACCACCTTAGGTTTAAAACATACAATGTACGAATGGACTTACAATGGGAAGGTACCTGAATACGTTGTAATGATGTGTACATATATACAATGTACATACTTATGAAACGAGCCAAAAATTATAGATACCTACTTCGAAAATAATTAAAATCAGAAGTAAACAGTATTTCACTGCGCTTTCTATTACTTCGCTATGTGAATATTTCCAATCTGTATACAATTTGAATCCAACATTGAACATAGAAATCAATACAGAAACTGTTTGCTGAAGGTTTTACATAATAATTGATTTTTCTACATAAGCAAATCCTGTAAATAAAAATGCGGCAAAATATGACCCTTCTAAATATCGGTTTACAAGTTTCCTTTTGAAGGAAAAAGCGGTTGGGTTGAGGATCTCCTTGGCAACAAGGTGTGGGCGAAACCGGTTTGCATTCCGGGTTCGAATGCTAAGTCGAAATTATGACGATGTTTCTGAGAAATTCTTTGCCCAGTCCTCTACAGAAATATAGAACAATTTCCTTTTGAATTTATATAATAAAACGCCTGATTGTTAGACTGATTCATCATTGAGTGAGAAATATTCTAATTACTGACCATAAATTATGATTCGATTCCCGAAATGACGTGAGTATCTTTTGAGATAGTTAAAACTTATAATATTCTGTACTTACTGCTAATATTATAAATGTGAGTTTGGATGTTTGTGTGTCAATCACGTCGTAATTACTGAACGGATTTAATGAAGTTTCGTACACAGATAGTCCTACGAATATTATAAATGTGAAAGTTTTGATGTCTCTTTGTTAATGAAAATTAAATGGAATTTCGTACACAGATAGGCTATAAGCTAGTTTCGGTGATAGGATGCTATTTGAATTTAACGCAAGCGAAGCCGTGGGCAAGAGCTAGTAAGAAATAATTTGGCAACCATTAAGATTTCTTTCCAGAAGTTTCAAAGAATTTGTTTCTGAGCTCGTGGGCCTTCTCGACTGTGTAACGGTACGCGAAACTTGATATTTCCCAACCGACCAACATTGTTTTCAAACCCATTGAGACGAAACCTTGCTTAAAGTAATCAGATTCCTTCATTATACTAGCTTCTGTTCGCGACTTTGTCTGTGTGCAATAAAATAATATTTTATATTACGCCATATTTTCATTCGATTCCATATACTCGTAATGTCCATTTATTAGTTACAAATGCTTGCTTACACAATAATATTTTTATTACATTGCATATACAATGATATCTTGCAGAAAAATTTATTTAATATTACATTACATAAAAGAGAAATATTAAATATAATTTCACCGACGCCATCTATAACGTGAGACCCATTAAACCGGATTTATTACCACTGGCGGGGGTCCAAAGAAAACACCGCTATAATTCTTTTTTCTTGCTAAATTCCTTTTCTAATGTCTATGACCTAATTCAGGCCAAGAGAGATATGGTATGTTAGCTTGTTTATTACAATTGTCACTAAGCTACCCTAGTTCTGTGAAGATTATTGAGAATTCTTGAACATATATCCACTAAATAGATTTAAATGTAAATCTGTCGTAACAAACTTCTTAAAAACTCTAAACTATCATCAAACTAAAAAGGTTTTAGTCATCCACACTTAATACTTCTCTCGTAGACCTATTTCAGACGTCAGCCTTTCACAACGTACCTACCTAATCTAATCAATCCTGTAACATAGCAATAAGGTTGTTGAATGACAATACATTTTTTTATTAAAAAGAAAAGAATTATAACTGGACAAAATAGTCTGCTCAATATTGTCAAAAAATAAGTTAGGCCACTAGGGTTCTCGTGGTCTGACATATAGCCCGGCATAACATCTACCTGCATGCCAAATTTCAGCCCGATCCGTCCAGTAATTTGGGCTGTTGATATCACTATGTCAGTCAGTCAGTCACCTTTGAGATATATATTTTTAGAAGTAAAATTATTAAGTAAGGAAGCAAAAATATAAAAATGAAAAAAAATGCTATAAAAACAATAACAATATTATTTGCAAAGACAAGAATATTTTAAAAATTTTATATAGATCATTAAGTTTGGCCGTTCATTATGAATTTATCTAGATACAAATATTCCTTGAAAAACTTTCTCTTCCCAGACTTCGAGTCATATATTCAGTTACATCACAATCAGCTCATCGGTTTTGCCGTGCAATTGAACCAGACGAAACAAATTTAACAATTCCGGCATTAAATACAAGTAAAGGTTATCGTACAATATTAAGTTATAGCTGTGAGTCATCTCGTAGCTGTAAACACATTAGTCACATGTCCACGCTAAATAAACGTAACTAGTCTGTTTGATACAGCCAAATCTCAATAAATTGTAAATTACCGAGTTAAATTACGAAATGTGTTCCAATGACTATGTGTGGGTGCTACGACCCAGTAATAAATGGCAAAGAGAGAAGAGAGTTCTCGTCTCGGAAGCCAAGACCTGTTTAGGGGTTTCAAGGCCATAGGAGTAGTAGTGCTACTAAGTAGTTCCAATGCCCCGTCTTATCCTATTCAAAACGGAATATGAATTAAAAGGTTAACAGGTTGACGCGATTTCTTCTAAATTTAGAAATGACTCTAATTTTTAGCCAAACGTGTCAAACTTAAATAAATTCAATTGATTTATCAAATACTAGCTGTTCCGCGCAGTTTTGCTACCATAGCATAATTAAATATGTTTATCGGGGATAATGTAGTATTCCAATGGTAAAAGAAATTTTCAAATCGATTCAGTAGTTTCGGAGCCAATTCAATTCAAAAAAATAAAATCTTTCCTTTTTACAATATTAGTGTAGAACCCATTATAATTCCATAAAATCAGAGCGTCTCAAATAGGATTGAACGAACGCATCGAGAGAAAGTCGGGAATAATTCCCGCGGGAGGTTGTCCGAAAATAAAAGAGTTGCGTTTGACAGATCGAGTCAAGGACGCTGTGTGTGGGTGGAGCACGTGGTGTGTGAGTTACGATGCGTTTTTGTCAAGCCGACGAAGTAAAGGAACGCTTTATTTCGAGGATATGGAATGTACAAGCTTTTGTATAAGACTTCGGTCGCGTAGAAGTTTTAGTCTGCTAGTAATGTGGTTTCAGCTAAATCTTGAGACTTACTTACCCCACTTTAGATGAGGTTATGTTAGTTTTATGAAAATAAAAGTCGCGAGTGTGTGGGTGAAATATGTGGTGGGTTAAAAAATAACGACATTTTGTCCGTATTCTTCTAAGTATCTACTTAGATGAATAGAGTATCTACTCTAATGCGGAAACGTTTTCTTTAAAACGAGAGTTCTAAGCACACTTAAAATAAACGTTTCGCGTGTTTTTGGTGAAATACATCATTAAAGTAAACAATAAGTCATTGAAGACAACTGACAGACCTTTCCAAGCCTTTAATTAAGATCTAGAAATACTTGTTTCAGCCGAACCAAGGATCTCCGAAAGTAACGGCCTACATTTAGAAAGTTCTCCGTATATACTTTTGCAGTAATGTATCATTCGATATGACCTACTTATATATTAATTATTGAAGTGATTAACAGTTAAGCAATAAAATAAATTATGACCCTGGTAGAGTTCAAAATCTTAATTTTGCGATAAATGATCGAACCAGTCATCAATATTAAACGCCTCCAATTCATATTGAACTGAAATGAAAAACTTAAATTTTTCTAGTTACTTAGTATGGAGTAATAAATATCGTATCGAGGACGTATGTAAAGATTGATGAAAGTCACGTGACGGCGTTCGTGAAATGTTTGAACGCGTAATTACGAAAGTGGTGCGTCACTCCAAAACTAGAGATAAGATACGCCCACGGCCCTCCATACTACTACACAAATGTTTGTGAGGCAAATACGGTAGGGATATTTGGATAATAC